>PVIU01002894.1:0-158870 GCA_004026605.1 Ondatra zibethicus
GTGTGTGTGTGTGTGTGTGTGTGTGTGTGTGTGTGTGTGTGTGTGTGTGTGTGTGTGTGTGGCGGGTGGCAGGGAGTGGGGTGAGGGGACTGGGTCTCCAGAACCGGTTGCTGAAACTACAAGGAGCAGTGAATCTCAGGGAGGATACAGGGTGAGAGGGCTGGAATGGACAGAACTCGAGAGCGAGAGCTCAGAAGAGGCTTAGAAAGTTGTCTGGGTGCATCCTGGAGCCAAGGCTGCCCAGTGAACTGCAGTGCGAGGTGCAGGCGGGGTGAGTGCGGGGACAGGATCGGCTCAGAACCTTAGGGAGCGTCTTTCTTTCTGCAAAAAGAAAACAACAAGATGGTTGCCTCAGTTTTGGAAATGTGTCGGGCTCTACAGAAGTGTCCTAGGTGCAGACCAGAGATCGACGGGGCGGGGCGGGGGCGGGGGCAGCAGCGGTGAAGCTGATCGCATCCTTTCTCCTTACTGGGATGTTTCACTCAGCGGTGAGTCCCGGCGCAACGTGGCTGCTTCAGCATCATGAGGTGTGGCTAAGGAAAAGCCTCTTTTTATCCATTTTATCCATTTGGCTTCCTGACCCAAAGTCAGTTGCACTGTAACTCTGGGAAGGGGAAGGGTCTAACCCCAGACTCCTGTTCTCAGCACCTGGGTCCTGACCCCACCCATCTCTGTCCACCTGGGCGGATGAAGAAGGAACTGAACTTCCCACAAAGTCCTATTCCTGGAAGCCTGTCACTCCATCCCACCTCCGTACCAGAGTGTTATGGGAAATTAAGGGTCTGACTGGGGACACTGACACTTTCTAAGCTAGACCGGCTGTCAATGTCATTCTAGTCTTTATGAGGTACACAGGCGACTCTAACAAGCAGGGGCTGGAGTCCCGGGCAGGTGGCCTGGGGAACTCTTTCCTGCCCCACACACGATCCTGTCAGGTTCAGGACAAAGAACCACATTCTCTGCCTTCCAAATCATTCTGTGCCGATTCCTGAAGAAAAGTTTTAAATGCCTTGAAAAGTCTAGTGATGCTGAAAAGTTGCTTTGACTCAGTAAAGTCATTAGGCACGCCTGAGAATTCTCTTTTAGGATGAAGGTTTGCAGATTGGACTCCTCTCTTCTCTCTTCTCTTCTCTCTCTCTCTCTCTCTCTCTCTCTCTCTCTCTCTCTCTCTCTCTCTCCTTCCTTCCCCTTCTTGAAGAAAGATTTCTCTGAGCTCATGAAGAATAAAGCGATATGAACGGATAGCATACTGAAAGGGCTGGGCACACAGGCTGAAGCTGGAGCAGAAAGATGCCACTGAAGGTCAGAAGACCCACCCAGGTGGAGAGGCAAGCTGTAAGGGGTGGGGGTGGGGCAACTGGGAAAACCCTGGCATGCTGGAGGAGATTTGGAGAGAAGGAAGAGGGAGATCAGCTGGGGCATACACTGACAGGCCAGTGACACTGGAGCTGGCACTGTCTCCCGCCCCCCGTGACCATTATCTCTGGCCTGCCTCAGGTACAGACACTTTGATTTCTAGTCTCAGAATATGACTGAATGCCCTAGCTTGCTTCTTTCTTTTTTTCTTTCTTTCTTTCTCTTCCTTTCTTCCTTCCTTCCTTTCTTTCATTCTCTTTCCTCCTTCTTTCTCCTTCTCCTCTTCCTCCTCCTCTTCCTCCTCCTTCTTTTTCTACTTCTCCCTCCTCATCCTCTGTTTTCTTCTGTAGGGTATGGCTCCTGGGTGCTCAAATTATCTTGGTGTGTTCTTAATGTGTGTGTGTGTGTGTGTGTGTGTGTGTGTGTGTGTGTGTGTCTGTGCAGACTTCATTATTTCTTAGTAGCTAGAGGGTGGTTGTAATGGCTGGAGTTAGGGTATCTTAGACCATGAGGTGATTTAGGAACAGAACTTATTTCAATTTGTAAGTGTAATTAATGAATTAATTTTATGTGTATGAGTGTTTTATGTGTATGAGTGTATATGTCTGTGCACCATATGTATTCCTGGTACCTGGATAGACCAGAAGAGGGCACCAGATGATCCCCTGGAACAGATTACAGATGATTGTGAACTGTCATGTGGGTGCCAGGCATTGAACTTGGGTTCTCTGTAAAAAGAGCCAGTTCTCTTAACAACTGAACCATCTCTGCAGCCCCTAGGTCCCTTTTTTTAAAGATTTTAGCTACATTGAGAGACCAAGAGTGAAGAGAGGATGATTGGTTGAAGGCTCCAACTGCTCTCTGGGAAGAGTGGGGGGTGTACAGAGTTTTATTTGGAGAAGATGGGTGTATTTTGCGTTTGTCAAATCATAGGTATACTTAAAAATCAACTTTGTAGAGATTAAATGCAGGTGGATATGTAGTCCTTCCTCCAGCAAAGCTACCGTCACAGCAAAGCATAGAGCATCCCATTACCCATCAATGTTCTCTCACACATGATACAGCCTCACCTCCCACAGAAACATTTGGTTTGGTTTCTGGCCATCTGAGTTAGAGTTTTTTCTTTCTTTCTAGAATCATACTAGAGCTGTCTAACTATTTTTACTGTGCAAATGGTGTCAAGTGAGAAAGTAGTTGTTTTCTCTTATGCAGAATCTTGAGGTGTGTGTGGGGGGCAGAGACAAAGACAGAGACAGAGACTGGGGGAGGCGGGAGTGTGTGAGGGGATGTGGGATTCTGGTGACACAGCACAGAAGGAGGGACTATTTGGTGTTGAGGAGGAAGGAGACCAACATGAGGAGGGAAGGGGTGATGATGGAGGGGGTAAATAAGTCAAATATAGTGAGGTATCTGCATGGGCAGGCCGTCATGAAACCTGACACTTTGTGTACTGACTTTTAAAATTGCATGAAACATAATGAACTGAATAAGCAAATATCTGTTGGAAACAATTTCAGGCTTATCCATGCACCTTAATCTCTTTTCCCGCTGCTGTGATAACATCTTCTGGCAAAGGCAAATTAGGGAATAATGAGGGTTTCTTTTTTATTTTAAGCTATGTGCATGTGTTCAGGTACGTGGCTGTGTACACACGTTTGCAGGTGCCTGTGGAGGTCTGGTTCCTGCAGAGGTCAGAAGAGAGCATTGGACAGAGACACCAGACCCTCTGGAGCTGAAGTAACAGACATTTGTGAGGTAACCACATGGGGGATGCAACCAAGCTCTGGTTCTTGAACAGTAAGGGGGCTCAACCTTTGAGCCATCTCTCCAGCCTGGAGGATCTGATTTGGGCTCCCATGGAGGCCAATGCAGCAGGAGCATGAGGCAGCTGGTCACATGGCATCCACACTCAGGAGGCAGAGGGAGACGGATGCTGGTGCCCAGCTCGCTTTCTCCATTTTATTTGGTTCAGGACCCCAACCTATTAGATGGTGGCACACAGCATCAGGATGGGCTTTCCTGTTTCAGCTAACCTCATCTAGACAATCCTTTACAGACTGCTGGAGGTTTGTCTCCTATGTCATTCTGCGTCCTGTCAAGCTGTCAATCAATATTAACCACCAGACCAAATTCATGGTGTGAATTGAAAATTCACTCCCCCTTTTCACAGTTGACTAGCATTTTATTGTTGGGTATTTATTGAAGGTTATTTATTGATCTCTCATGTCTTCATAAGCATTTGGATTGTTTCCAGGTTTGGGTATTATGATTAAAATTGCTACAACTCTTCGTGTTTAAGTTTTTGTGTATGTAGTCTACACTTCCATCCTTCTGGTAAATCCCGGTTGTGGAATTAAGTGGGCAGAACACTAACCAACATAATGCCATGTGACTGTCCCTGTACGTTATCACTGAGGACACAGCCCTGGTTGTATTCCTGTGCCAACACAGCAAACTTAATAAAAAGCAAACCCATGTCGCAGCGGGCTGTGTGGGTGCCTGATGAACCTGACCAGTGAGACGCAGGCATGAATTCCACACAGAGGTTTCCATAAAGCTTTTCAGTCACACATAGCTCCCCCTCAGAAAGATCGTCCCAAGAGCAGGACTGTCTAGGAAAACCTCTCTAGACTCCAAAACCTGTGAGCAAGCCAGCAGTCCTGAGGTGAAGCCTCCCTGTCCGGATGCTCTATAGCTGTCAGTGGATAGGTTGGGTTGCTCCCGGATCCCTGACCTGATTCACAGCAAATATTTATCTTTTTGAAAAAGACTATTTTATTTATGGGTGTGTGGGTGTGTTCGCTTTCATGATTTTATGTGTGCCACAGATGCGCTGGGCGTTACAGATTACCGTGAGCCACTATGTGGGTGCTGGGAATGGAACTGGTCATCTGCCAGAGCGGCAAGTGCTCTTGGCTTGCCGAGCCATCATTTCAGCCCTCAACTGTTCACCTCTTGAAACCTTTTCTGGAGACCTGGAAATAAATATCTGTGGGAGGCACTGCCGCCTCCACCCCTCACCAAGCCTTTCTGCCCTCAGGTTTGTGTGGATGCTGGATCTACAGCCAAAGGTAATCAAGACCCGAGGTAGGCGAAGGCTCAGAAACCTGTCCCACTTTACCTACAGAGGGTACTGAAGGCAGGGGCTGGAGTAAAGATCAGGTGTTAGAACAACTGCATAGCACGAAGCCTGGGGCTCCGTGCCAGTCTGGTATAAACTGCTGCCCACTGGGGGATCAGAAATTCAAGGTCATCCCTTTACACAGAGAGTCTGAGGTCATCCCGAACCGGGCTTGGGCCATGGCTGCCCGCAGAAAGCAACCAGTGACAGACAAGAAGTAAAACTGTATTTCAGTACACTGCCTACGATTATTTAGGCAGATAACACTTTAAACCCATTTGTAACTTGGCAACTTTTCTCAGGGTTAATTATGGGTCACACAGAGTCTTTCACTGTTGATATGACATTTCAAACTAAATGAAGCTCAACACAGTTCAGATTTTATATTGCTCATTTGTCAACGGCTTGACGACCTAAGCAGTTTCCAGGGGTCCCATTCATAATTCTGCCTTTCTGTCTGCTTTGGTGATTGAGTACCAAGGGACCATCGTCAGCATATAGAGATGTGCCTTGCCAGGACCTTATCTGTCTGAGAGCTATAATAGGGGACATGCAGAGATCCCATTTTCCATAAGGGAGCCTCAGGACTCAAGCCAGCGTTTAAATACAAAGCCATGAGGTTCCCCAATATTACATGCTGGCCATAGGCTGTTATCACATAAAATAGCACTCCACCACACTTACTAAAGTAACCTCAGATGATATAGAACCAGCCATTAAGATAACTTGGAAACTGAAAGCCTCCATTGTGAGAGAAAATCCTTTTGAACTGACCTAAAGTTCAGTTTTCAATTCACATCAAGACAGGAATTCATCATGGTTTCACTGTGGAAAAATCACACAGCTATCTTCTCTCTGGATAGAGAAATCCTCTGAGGTGGTTCTCCACATGTTCCTTCTCCTGTGAACTGTTCTCTCTCTCTCTCTCTCTCTCTCTCTCTCTCTCTCTCTCTCTCTCTCTCTCTCTCTCACACACACACACACACACACACACACACACATACACACACACCCTGTTATTAATTGATCTGTCCACTGCTGTTCTAACACTATAGGTGATTTCAAGTAACATTTAATTATATGGGATTTCAATCATTTTTAAGAACTGCTTTTTTTTTTGTCGGGGAGAGGGGTGGATAATGTCTCACTGTACAGTTTCAATTGGTCTAGAATTCAATATACAGACCAGAGAGCCCTGGTTGGCCTCAAATTCGCTTCAGCATCTCAAGTGCTGGGATTATTGGCACAAACCACTAAGCTCAGAAAGGACTGCTTTAAAAAAGATTTATTGATTTTTATTTTATGAGCATGAGTGTTAGGCTACATGCATGCCTGCTAGCCATGGCTTGTAGTACCTGAAGAAGCCAGAAGAGGGCATCGAATACCAAGAAACTGGAGTTGCAGATGGTTGTGAGCCACCACATGGGTGCTGGGAACTGAACTCAGGTCCTCCGTAAGAACAGTC
Source organism: Ondatra zibethicus (assembly GCA_004026605.1). Lineage (NCBI taxonomy): Eukaryota > Metazoa > Chordata > Mammalia > Rodentia > Cricetidae > Ondatra > Ondatra zibethicus. Next base: position 5,943 of record PVIU01002894.1, read on the forward strand.
AGTACATTTTTATTTCAAAGACACCAGAAAATACAGTTCATTTTCATTTCTCCACAGATACAGGCTTTCCCTTCCAAGGGCTGAGAACTGAAAGATGGCTTCAATTTGACAATTCAAAGGGGAGGCTCTCAAGAGATTAAGTTGCAGGGATGAGCAAGATTCAATCTTAGAGCTCCACTACGGGAGATACAGTCATTTTAGGTAAAAGCGTAAAATAACCTATTTCAAAGGAGAAAATGCCTAGCAAGAAAAGAAGCAGAAGCCCTTGAATGCTGACTATGGTCCTGGCCTCAGGAACTAGTTTGAATAGAATATGCTTATATTCACCATTACTTAGGCATGGCTTTCTTTGCCATTTTGATTAGGATTGTGACCAGAAAAACATATTTAAGACTGGGCATGTGAAACTGATAGGAACAAAGAATCCAGGGCAGAAATCCCAACATATTTTTTTCTGCAAGTCTCAGGTGCTGGTGAGGTTTGGGTGGAAAGTTGGGGATGGGGCATCTGGAATCCATGGCATAGAATGTCTGCAGGACAGTTGTGGACTGTAGCTATCTGATTGTGAGCCGAAACCTACTATTATTATTTTTTATTTTTTATTGATTTTATTGAGCTATACATTTTAATCTGCTCCCTTCTCTTCCTCTTCCCTCCCCTTCTACCCTCTCCCATGGTCCCCATGCTCCCAATTTACTCAGGAGAGCTTGTCTTTTTCTACTTCCCATGTAGATTAGATCCATGTATGTCTCTCTGAGGGTCCTCATTGTTGTCTAGGTTCTCTGGGATTGCGAAATGTAGGCTTTTTTTTTGGCTTTATGACTAAAAGCCACTTATGAGTGAGTACATAAACCTGCTGCTTTTATGATGCAAAATCTGACATGTACGAAAAGAGTGAAAACCAATATATGTGCCCACTCCTATGCTTAAGAAATAAAATATTACTTGTGCCACCATGGCCCTCAGTGGTCACACCCATCACTGCTCCTTTCTGCCTCCATTAGACAAATCACAATCATACGCAGTGCCTGCCATTCCCGTGTGTTTCTCTTTTTTAATTTAAGTGGGTTTTTCATTTGTTTTAGGAATTGTATAGGTGGGTACTGCGCTTACTCATGTTTGAAATTATATTTAAAGAACAGCAACAGGATGTTTGAACATAGCACAACCAATGTATTTTTACTTCAAACTATTTTGCATGGCTCCAAAAACTATATAAATGGAATAATTTCTATGAAATATCGACTTGCTTCTGTTAGTAGCATTGCGTTTGTGTGGCTCATTTTAGTAAATACATGTGTCTTATTTCATTGACGTTCCTGATAAGTTTCCATACCATGACACCTTACAGTATTTTGTGGAAAGAGGGTCTTGCTATGTATCTCAAGATTGGTCTTGTACTTGTAGACTTTCTGCCTTAGCTTCCTACCTGTAAGTGCTGGGATTACAAGTGTATCTTAGAACTTCATTCATCTTTCATAGGTAAACAAAATAAGATCAGCTCTTAGACAAGAGGAAGTCATAAACCCCTTAATCTAAGAAAAACCTTCAGCTGGGCAGTGGCGGTGACTTTAATCTCAGCACTTGGGAGGCAAAGGCAGGTGGATCTCTGTGAGTTCAAGGCCAGCCTGGGCTACAAAGTGTGTTTCAGGACAGCCAGGGCTACATAGTGATGCTCTGTCTTTGGTATGTGTGTGTGGGAGCCTTTATGAGATTGGCCCATGGACATGTGGCTGGGACCGTTTCTTGATTATAATGATTGATACCAGGAAAGGGAAATCCAGCTCCTTGTGGCGGTGCTGTATTTGGGTAGCTGGTCCTAGATGCTACAAGAAAGCAAGCCAGTAAGCAGCGCTTCTCCATAGCTCAGCTCCGCATCAGCTCCTGCCTCCAGGTTCCTGCCCTGACTTCCCTTAGGGATGGATTGTGATGGGGCTGTGAAATCCTAACAAACCTTTTCTCCTCCAAGTGGCTTTTGCTCATGGCTATTGTCAGAGTAGCAGGAAGCAAACTAGGATGCCATCTCTGCTAATCAAAGGTTTGTGTTTGAGAAAGTCCCATCTGCTTGGGCTCCACCTCCTTATATCAGATGCTCTCCGAACTGGAATCACTACTGTGTCACGCTTCGTGTCCTCCTTGCAGGTTTATGTGCTAAGCATTTCCAAATTTTCTTTCCAGTTGGTTCACTTTCATAAACCAGAACCTGGAATCACTGATGACGACGTTGGCATGTCCTGCGCTAATGGCACAGAAATAGGACTTCTTTGCTCTGCCCTGGACTCCCTCAAAGTCTATTTCTGGAATCTTCCTGGGCCTTGTGCATCTTGTTTTTGAGATAGTGTACATTACACCAGCCCTCAGCTGCCCAGAGGAGTTGCTGACTTCACATTCTTCTCTTTCTCCTTGTGGTTAATTTATCACAGAGACTAATTTCGTTGGGAATCCAAATTAGATATATCTTCATAGTTGTCATTAATCACACCCCTTAAAAGTGTCTCTGTTTCCCAGGGCTGGAATATCTCAGAATGCCTGACAAATGCCAGATGCTACTATGTGTCACTTTCCTTGGGGGAAGGAAAGATATGGTGGCAGGGACTCTGTTCTCTGTAGGATGCCAACCCAAGTAAATAGCTCCAAGTTACTCTGAAGGCCTGAGGAGATGGAGAAGTTGGACTTTTCTACCCTAGAGCATCTGAATAAGGATTTCAGGGTATCAAGGCTGGAAATCTGTGTAATTCACCTGTTTGCCAAACAATCATGATGAGTTTGATAAATCTTGGTACATTGCATCTCAATGTGCCCCTACTCCCAACATGGGTCTTTCGATGACCATTGAGCTAAACTGGCTCCTCTAGTGTCTTGGCCCCCATTGAGCACATACATCCTGCATTTTAAGAACTCCTTAAGTCCCTGTGATGTGCATATGGTTGAGTGACTCTAGACACAGATTCACCTTATCCAGAGAGAGTTGACATCTTTTAAAAAATATTTTATAAAATATTTTATTTTTATTATTTTAAGAGTGTGTGTGTGTGTGTGTGTGTGTGTGTGTGTGTGTGTGTATTCGAGGCCAGACGTATCAGATACTCTGGAGCTGGAGTTATAGGTAGCTGTGAGTCACCTGACATGGTTACTGGGAGCCAAACTCAGTTCCTCTGGGAGAGCAGCAAAATGCTCTTAACTGCTGAGCAGTCTTTCCAGCCCCAAGAGCTGGCACCGTACAGATCAGGCAACGGTTATCACATTTCCTATAAGACAGCCACAGTGTAGGTCCAGCTGGGATAGACTTCGTCTTACTTTAAAGTGTTGTGAAGCAGAGGGCATCTCTGCCTGCAGCCCTACTCAAGAGTATCGTTAGCTCCTCCAGCCTGCATCAGAACTGTAGGGAAGGTGGTTAGAGCTCAGAGACTTCAAGGGGTGGCCACACACTTCTCATGGAGGAGGCTAGTGTGATCTCTGGGGAATGCGTGTAGGAATTGCTCTTAGAGAAATAAAGACCATTGTGATTTCCCATGCAGTTGACACATTCTAGGGCCCCATCTAAGAACCTGTGTATTGTGGGCCCAAAGCTTGTAACAACCCCTGAAATTCAATGTTATTGTCATTCTTATTTTCTGAAATAATAAAAAAAAGTTAATTTAGGAAGTGCTCTCCTGTGCCAATGTGTTCAAGTGTACTTCCCACTTTCTCTTCTATGAGGTTCAGTGTGGCTGACTTTATGTTGAGGTCTTTGATCCATTTGGACTTGAGTTTTATAGTAGAGTTTGAAGTCAGGGATTGTGATGCCTCCAGAAGTTCCTTTATTGTAAAGGATTGTATTGACTATCCTGGGTAGGTGACCACTTCCTAAATATAACCCCAGCAGCACAGACACTGAGAGAAACAATTAATAAATGGGACCTCCTGAAACTGAAAAGCTTCTGTAAAGCAAAGGACACGGTCAACAGGACAAAACGACAGCCTACAGAATGGGAAAAGATCTTTACCAACCCCACATCAGACAGAGGTCTGATCTCCAAAATATACAAAGAACTCAAGAAATTAGTCATCAAAAGAACAAACAATCCAAAAAAATGGGGTACAGACCTAAACAGAGAAATCTAAAATGGCTGAAAGACACTTAAGGAAATGCTCAACATCCTTAGTCATCAGAGAAATGCAAATCAAAACAACTCTGAGATTCCATCTTATAACTGTAAGAATGGCCAAGATCAAAAATACTGATGACAACTTATGCTGGGGAGGATGAGGGGTAAAGGGAACACTTCTGTATTGCTGGTGGAAGTGAAAGCTGGTACAGCCCCTTTGGATATCAGTATGGTGATTTCTCAGAAAATTATGAAACAGCCTTTTTCAAGACTCAGCAATATCACTTGTGGGTATATATCCAAAGGATGCTCAATCATGTCACAAGGACATGTGCTCAACTATGTTCATAACAGCATTTTTTTGTCATAGCCAGAACCTGGAAACAACCTAAATGCCCCTCGACCGAAGAATGGATAAGGAAAATATGTTACATTTACACAATGTACTACACAGCAGAAAATAATGACATCTTGAAATTTTCAGGCAAATGGATGGAGCTAGAAAACATCATTTTGAGTGAGATAACCCAGACCCAGAAAGGCAATTATCACATGTACTCACTCATAAGTGGCTTTTAGTCATAAAGCAAAGAAAACCAGCCTACAAATCACAATCCCCAAAAACCAGACAACAAAGAGGACCCTAAGAGAGACATACATGGATCTAATCTATATGAGAAGTAGAAAAAGACAAGATCTCCTGGGTAAATTGGGAGCATGGGGACCATGGGAGAGGGTAAAAGGGGAGGAAAGAGGAAGGGAGGGGAGTAGAGAAAAATGTATAGCTCAATATAATCAATAAAAATAAATAAATAATAAAAATAAGAATTAAAATTTTTTTAAAAGTTAAGGAATTTCTTAGGGCTCAGTGATGAAGAGCACTTGCTGCTCTTGCAGAGTATTGGAGTTCAGATCCCAGTACCCATATTGAGCAGCTCACAACCAGTTCTCGGGCACTTGACACCCTCTTCTGGTCCCTGTGGGCACTGCACTTGAATGCACACGCAATTTATTCATTTATTTTTTTAAATTGAATACCTTCTTGAAGATCTGGTTCCCTGTCACATTTCCAGTAACAAAACACAGTAGTTTTCTTCCCCTCATTCCTCTGTTTGGTGCTTACTCTTCCCACCTCCCTGGCACCATCCTGCTGCTAAATGCAGCATGAAGGTGGCAATGCCTGCGTCTCACATCCCTCTCAAAACAAAGGCAATTTGGGTTTATTTTCATTTCTCTCAATCAGCCTTTCTAAATAGTTGTATCTGTATGCGTCGTCTTCTACAACACACTAGCTGGAGTTTCTTGGGGTTTTTTTTGTTTTGTTTTTTGTTTTAGTCTTGCTTCTTCTGTTTTCACGGAGATGAAAATGTAATGCCACAGTCACAACACATATGGGACCATTGACTTGCACTGTTGACACTTTGTGGTGACACAGTGAGTTGGATCATTGTTACTCTCAGTAACAAAAACAGCAGCAACAAAAAGCACAGCCGTGGTACCCCAAGGCCAGTGGCATATCATATCTAGCTTGACACCCGTCTCTGTTGCTATGGTTATAGCCTTTCTTTTTATTGTGTTTATAATGTGAGTCCAAGGACAAGAGTTTCTGGGTTCCAACTCAACTGTGAACTTGCCTTATGAATCTAATGTATTTTCTTTCTTTGAAACGTGTGTGTGTGTGTGTGTGTGTGTTTGTGTGTGTGTGTCATGCAAATACAGGTTTTTGCAGAGACAAGAGGGTATGGGATTCCCCTGCAGTTTGAGTTGCAGGTAGTTGAGAGCCACTGATGTATGTGCTATGAGCAGAACATGGGTCTCCTGCCAAAGGAGTATGCACTCTTAACCACCAAACCATCCCTCCAGCCCAGTGCATTCTGATCCTATTTGCTCGTCTTTCCAACCTCTCAAAAACCTCCCCTAACACCCCTGGTACCCCCTTACTCCCCACTTTACCTTCTCTTTAAAAAGATTTATCATTGGGTGTAGTTAATTCTACCAATATGTGCATGGGTGTGGGATCACCTGTCAGGGAACGGCCACCCTAGCAGTGGTCACAGCCAAAGAAAAATCACTCCCCCTCCACGAACAGCTTTCAACTGTAAGTGGCTCCTCCTCCAGGAGAGGCCTTCTGATGCAGTTTTTTATATTCTTTACCATGCCCCATAGGGACTTAGTTACCAGAGTCCAGCAGGCTCGTGAACGCAGAGGATGAGGGGTGGAGAGAAGCTGAAGGTAGGTAGTGGGTGGATGCTGATGGGGACAGGCTAAGAGTGGACCACCCTAGACATCCATTTCTTCTAGGCCCCAGTATCATAGAGGAACCCACTGTGACTCTTGGCCTCTGCAGAAATCACAGTCTGGGTCTCTCACCAACATCTGTGGATCTAAGGGGATGCACATTTTTCAAACTTTTGGATCAAGGGATGAGATTTTAAATTTGTACGAAGAGCACAGATGGTGGTTGTTTTATTTTATGAGAATAACATTCTCATTATTTTTAGAAGGGATAAGAATGATTGCATAAGAAAAAAGTACTCTTTTATGTAAGAAACTCACATAGTTAGGAGTACTCGCATTTCTGTCTCACCCTTCTTTTGTTATTTCCATTTCTCCGTTTGACCTTGTGTGTGTGTTCAAATGAAGAAAAGCCAGCATGTGTCTATCTAATATCCCCACAAAATTCACCCTGCCTATGAATAAATATTACCTATTTTTACCATTTTTGTTGAATTATGTTACCAAATGAGATGTTAAACATAGCCTCGTGGGATGTGTCTGATGACTAGTAAAGCGAATCTATGAATATATTCCTAACAAAAGTGTCCCACAGATCCTGCGGTCTCTGAATTCTGACAACTTTGGGCGGGTTTGCTCTAATAGAATATAATGTACAAGCTGCCTGGAACACTCTGATAAGAATTATGAAGGCTGTTGAATGTAAGGCCCCAGTGCACTGGGCCAGAAGAACAGAGAGGGTCTTAATTTAAAATGTTTTAAATGCTCATTAGTAAGAAATGTGCAAAACGAAGATGAGAGCCATGCGATTATGAAGGAGGAGGTAAGAACCTGGGAAAATAAGCAAACTCAAAAGCCAGGCAAGCATCAGCTAGCTGTTGAGATCCTAGCAGGGACATTGCTATTCCCAGGCAGGTGAGATGGGTAATTTCTTAAGCAGTCATGGTTTATGGGTCTCCTTGTGTGCAGTTAAATGTATCTGCAAGTGGGCTTCCGAGTCAAAGCATGTGTGCACCTTCAGTTCAGTCAGGCGTTGCCAGACATTTTCTGTATGTGGTTCAAAAAGTAAAAGTTTCGATTCTTCTTAGTCACACACAAGACAGTTCTCACCACAAACAGAACAAGGGAGAGTTTATTCTGGAGCCAAATATCAGTGACCACAACTGGGGAGCACGGAAGCAGGTTACCCCCAATTCCATGTTCCAATGTACAAGCAGTTTTAAGTTTCATGATGTTTTTATAGCAATAATAATAATAATAATAAAGAGAAGTTAAAAATGAAGTAAAGTAAAAAATAAAAAAAAGAAGATAAACAGATGGAAGTGTCAAAGGTGGTTACAGCCAAGAGGAGAGATCTCTAGGCCTCAGATGCTGTCTGATGAGACTCAGATTTTGACTGATGGAAGCTGGTGGTTTGCTTAGTTAATACATACCAAAGGTTTTATTCTTAGTCCCAAGTTAACACAGAGGTGGGCAAAGAATGACTATGTGTGGAAGGGGCAAAGGGAACCCAAGGTAGTTTCCAATTAAGCTGTGTGCATGCAATGTTCCAATCTCCATCCCTGAAGTTACTTTTCCTTAGTTTTGTGTTTACTATTAATCATCATCATCATCATCATTACTATTATTATTGTGTGTGCATGTGTATTGCACATGTGCATTCACATGCCTGTAAGCATGTGGGCATGCTATGGTATGCATATGGGGTCAGAGAACAACCCGGCAGGCTTGGTTCCCTCCTTTCACCTTGATGTCAGATGAGGGGTGGAGCTCAGGTTTTCAGCCCTGTGCGGCATGCTCCTTTCCCTGCCAAGTCATCGTGCCTCCTAACCAGTTAATCGGTCTTGAAGGCGATGCAGTGTAAGGTTAAGATTTTTCTAGAAGCTTTCACTCACATTTCCTATCATCCGCAGGTCACATTTTCAGATCTGGCTGTTTTCTAGTGTGCTGGTCGCTATGGGACATTCTCACAGGCAAAGTGACATTTGCCCGACTCCTTGGTTTTATATATTTACAATTCCTTTGGTGAATAACACATCACAAAGCCAGCCAGTTCCTATTCTAACTTGGGCCACGATTCATTCAAATGCTGGAGACTCTAGGCCTCTGGTGCCCCCTGGATAGATGAGACTAGCAAAGAATTCCAGAGACGCAAGAGTGAATTCTTCAAGGTGAGCTGGGACTACTAGACTCCAGCCCTGGGGACTACTGATCAAATGAAATGTTTGTGACTATTTCTCTGCTTCTCAACTGTATTTCCCCAAGTAAGGGGGAGACGCTGAAGTCACAGAAAAGCAAGTTAAAATTCCCCTCTTAAAAAAAAAACAAACACTTTGTCTAGGCAAATGGCTGCATAGCTCCACATAGCTCTCTGAAATTTGAGGTCAAGGTTAACCTTTAAAAACTTACCTTTGTTGATTAGCCTCATCTCGAACTCTTGATTTAAACACACAAATTTCAAGCTGCTATTTCTAAGAGGAAAATCAGGCAGTGTCACTGAACTTGCTGAGAGTCGAGGGAAGAGGGGAAGGTAGGATGTCCAGAGAAGGGGATGACAGTTTGACATCTGAAAAGCCCCTCCTGCTTGCACTGGCTGTTGACACCAAGAATGGCCATAACCTTGGTGAGGTCTCAACAGGTAGACAGTGGCAGGTGGTCCCACAGGTGAGGCTGGCTGCTCTTACAGAATTGGGGATACTGGCTGTGAACTGTGAGGTTTTCCTTGGCCAGTGAATAAAATGGGAAAGACAAATATGTATTTGGAGTGGAACAGGAAGGTTGTCCCCATTCACATTGATTTACAAACTAATTGTGAGAAAAAAAAAACTTGTGATGTGTGTGTGTGTGTGTGTGTGTGTGTGTGTATGATTCATTCAAAATAGAGGCTACTCATAACTTCCAAAGAAGAAATCCAAGTTGTATAAAGTTCAAGTATATTGCCGACTTGTCCACAGGCCTGGAAGGTGACACACACCTGAGAAATCAGGAAGGCCACATTCAGATTCAGCTGGTTCAAATCCTGTTCATGTGACACAGGGTGCCAACACTTATGAGTCTCAGTGCCCTATATAATCTGCTGTAGGTATTAAAAATGACCTTGTAGGGCAGGGGTGAAGGCTCAGTGGGTAAAGCACTCACCATGCAACCACGAGGACCTGAGTTCAGATCCTCAGCAACCATGTAAAGCCAGACAGGTGAGCAAACCTCTGTAATTACAGTGCTCCTATTGTGAGATGATAGATGGAGACAGGAGAATAACCTCAGGCTCTTGGGTCTTGCAAAGAAGAGACCCTGTCTCAACCAAGTTGTATGGTGAGAAATAACAATGGAGGGGATGTTCTTAGACCTCCACAGGTTGTAGCACGTACAGGAGTATACATGCATGCACACACGTACGTTTTAAATTATGATCACGTATTTTAAGGGTTTAATGTAGAGTCTAGAGAAGAAAAAGATACCTAATTAATGGTCTTTAAAGAGATGAATTGAAACATTAAAGGTGGTTTCTGTGCAGAAGTTACTAATATCCTACTAATCTCAGTGCAGGTCCTAAGGGACCCCACCCAAGTCTAGCTGGATAAAAACACAGACTTCTCTTTGTTGTCTGCTTTGATCAACAAATGTAGAAGCATTTTTAATCTTTCATGCTTAGAAATGTGGGCATAGTTTCTGACAAATGAGAATGAGTATTTTGTATAAAAGTCTCCATGTCTTTAAAAGCCGCAAGTGGTTTTTTGGGGAAATACAACAACCTGAAGGTCAAGGAAGTGCCTGGGTCTTCTTAGATCTTCTTGCATCTCTACACGTTGGCCGGCATCTAGAGATTTTGAAGAGACAAGAGATGGGCTTTGGGGCCAGCAAGTCAGGATGCTTAGGGGTGAGATGCTTCTCTTGAGGACTTGTACTTCAGCTCCAGACCCATGTGAAAAATCCAGGTGTCATGCTGTGCCCTTGTAAACCCAGCACTGGCGCTCACTTGTCCTCCATCCTATGTAAACTGGCAAGTTCCAGCCCAGTGAGAGACCCTATCACAAAAACCAAGACGGGCAGCCTCCTGAGGAGCAACCTCTCCTCCATACACAGGTCCAACAGAGAGATCGTTTCTATAAATCTTTATGGTCAAATGTAGACTTGGAAATTAACATCCAGTCATGCTTCTCGGATGGAAGGAAGGCTTCTTATGTGATGAGACGATATTCCTAAAGAGTCCCTGTGACATTCAGTGTGTTATGTCTGACAGGAGCCGCACAACCGGAGACGGTTCTAGTCTATTTATTTTCTGCTCTTCAATAAAAACAGTTGTGGAGTCTTTGCTTTCTTTCTCTCTCCCTCTCTGTCATCCTTCCTTCCCCACCCCTCCCCTCTCTCTCCCCTTCCTCTGCTTTTAATTTTTGAAATTGTAAGTAACAGAGACGTCACAATAAGGTGATGGATTTTTATGATTCAACACTTACTGAAGACCAAAAGAGTCTAATATACAAAAACATTGGTCTTACTCATCTGACTACATCAGTGACAAGACAGTGAGATCAGACAGTGGACCTCGGGAGGGAAGAGGAAACACTTAGGGAGAACACATAGCCCCTGACTAGTCTCTTTTCACTTATCGTTGTGTCTGCCGAGATTTGGGGTCTCAGGGCAGTGGATAATGGATTCTGATCTCATTATTCACCCAAGAGATGAAGAAGCAGAAATAGGGGAACTGCATTTCTCTTTGTAAAAATCCAGTGAAAGTGCCATGAGAAAATGTGGACAAAGCCTGAAGCATTTTTTAATTCCTACTTTTATAGTAAGCCAAAGGACTGGAAAGGGAATGCAAAGAGAGCTTTGTAGGATGTAGGAGGGGCGTGGGCCGGGTGAAGCTCGGCATTGTTGGGGTGTAGCTACCCACCAGCGGCAAGCAGCAATGGCATGCGGACGCCTCTCCGCCACAAGCATCTCACTTATACTGAAGCACAGAAGTATGGCACTGTGGTCTTTGCCCTGTACTTTCACTGGTTTGTTTTCTCCGTATTTTTTTTCTAATTTCATAGGTTAGAACAGTATGTGATTTTCATTTCTGCTCCTGATTGACCCTTTCCTTTTCCCAGAAGGCAATTGGTCTTTCACACTGTGCTGCTGGGGTGCTGGCATATGCGGGCAGACAGGACTATGAGGTCCCTGAACCGTGGCCTGGGTATTCACTGCTTTAGTGAGCTGCTTCCCTGTAGGAACCTTGTTTCTGTCCACCTAGTTCTTATATTTGTAGAGTGTGGAGGATGAAAGCAGGACCTACCTCCAAGGGTCTTTGAGATGACTTGACTCGGTAAACTGTGTTTTAGTGTGTGTATGTTGCATGCATCTAGCATGTGTGTGTGTCATATGCATGTTAGCAGGTGCCCGTGTGTGTGTGTGTGTGTGTGTGTGTGTGTGTGTGTGTATTTGTGTATGCACTGAGGCCTGAGGTTAATGTCAGGGATCTTTGTCAGTCATTCTCCCATCATATTCAAGTAGTCAAGGTCTCTTAATCAAACCCAGAGCTCACTGATATGGTCAGCCTCACTAGTTAGCTTGTTCTGGGAATCACCGGTCTCCACCTTTCCAGGCTGGATAACAGATGAACCACCACACCCTTTGGCATTTACCTAGGTGTCTGGGGATTTGAACTCTGGTCCTCCCCGTGGAATAAACACTTTAAATCATCTTTTCAGCCCTCCAGCTGCCATAAAATAGGCTCTCAGCTAATATTAATTATAACTAGTGTCCATGTGAATTGTTTTTTTGTACTTGAATAACAGTTCTGTCCACGAGTACAGAGATCAATGCAATTCTTCAATGTCTTGTTGTGGAAAGCCCTCTGTGTGGGCTGAGGTAGAGGCTGGCATTTGGGTGTAATAAAAGTAAGGACTGGAGTAAAAATGACCTCTTTTGTAGGTGATTGACATCAGCCCTTAACAAAAGCATGAGTTCCCATCGTTGTAGTCCCCCTGTCAATCACTTTGCCCCACCAGTTCCTATGACTACTTGTGCTGTCCCCAGCCATGTACCCTGTAAAAACAGCGAGCAAGCCCTGCAGAGGACATTGAGTGATCTATGAGAGACTCTAGAGCAGTGGTTCTCAACCTGTGGGTCATGACCCCTCTGAGAGTCGAGCGACCCTTTCACAGGGGTTGCATAGCAGATATCCTGTATATCAGACATTTACGTTATGATTCATAACAGTAGCAAGATTATAGTTATGAAGTAGCATGAAAATAATTTTATGGTTGGGGGCCACCTCAAGCAGGGGAACTGTATTAAAGGGTCACAGCATTAGTCAGGTTGAGAACCGCTGCTCTAGAGAGATCAGTGGAACTTTGACTCAGGGATCTTAGGATTCCAGGTTAGCCCAAACCCACCCAGAGAAGGTTGAGTGCAAAGACTCAAGAGTAGAGAGTGAAGCCATTGTTACTAGATGGTTCGAAGAAGCCTCTTTGGGGATGTGAGGAGATGACTCGGTGGCTAAAGCACTTGCTGGGCAAATGAGAGGACCCACATTCAGACCCCAGAAACCCACACACCTGCCAGGTGTGCATGTGCCTGGTGTCCGGCTTGAAACTCCAGCCTCAGAAGGCAGAGCCAGCTGGGAGAGCCCCAGAGCAAGCTGCCTAGAAGTGTAGACATTTTGAGGATCTCTGAGTTTGATTAACAGACCTTGCCCCAGAGAATACACTAGAAGGGCAGTGTCATCAACCTCTGGATGCCATATATGTGCATCAAATCATACATACACGCAAAAAACACACAACAATACATACATACATACAAAAATAGAAAGAGAAAACAAAAATTAATCCATCTTGGCCTAGTATGTAATATTAAAAACCCCAAAAGACTCCAGGTAGGCTCACTGTATCTGCCCTCACAGGTGGCAGCTACTTATGCAAACATGCAACAAAAGAGGGCAGGAAAATCTACATGTAGTTGTTCAGTTACCCCCCTCCCCTGCCACCCTGGGAATACGAACACAGCTAATGGCCGTGTGCCAGCCCCCAATGCTGTGTGTCGATTAATTAAGTTTTTCTCATACCATCATTTCCAATAAAGGAGTTTGAAATGAAAACATCTCATTCACAGCTCAGGAACTAAAATATTTTAGTCACAGGGAAATCTGCTTATTTACGTTGTAGGAAAAGATGTGTAAAGGAGCCAGGAATCTTTCCAGTCTGTTGTGATCTGGTGAAACGTCTCTTTGCGCATTTTGAAGGTTTTCGTAGCACTTTTTTTTTATAACATACTCATTCACGCTTTCTTTCTACCCATCTTAATATCTCACCTATTTCATAAATATCAGCCCAATTTTAACATCCCTTGCAAACACATCTCTATGAATTAGTGTTGCTTTTCGAGTATTAAGCCATTTCATGGTTTCCTGCTCCTATCTGGAATAAAAAGTAGACATCCCCTCGCTGAATCGATGTTTGGATTTATCCAAGCATCTATACCGGACCATCTGATGGGCAGTATAGTCTTGATTTGCTTTTCTCTGTGTGATTTGCATTGGCTAATTGGATTTTGAAAAATATGATGGGTAGATGTGTGATCCGCATAATTGCCTTTTCCATTTGCTATTTCAGGTTGTTTGTTACACAATGGTGTGAGATCGCACAGAGCTGACCTACAGGTACCTCAGCCTGCAGTCAGAAAGGTGACTCTAGCTTTACATCAAGACCTGCAGGCCTGGAAACAGGCTAATGACTTGTGCAATTCTGCTTGGAGTGATGGGCTATCCAGCAGCTGCTCACTCATGAACAAATCTTGATCTCTACTTTCTCCAGTATCTTTTTGCCCCATGTAAACCTGGTGGGGAAACAAGCAGGAAGTAGCATGGATGTTATAATGGGCAGATAAATATTTATCATCCTGTGCATTTCACATCTAATTAAAAGGATGGAAGCTATTTAAAAGTCTCAATTCTAATTTCTGATTATGAAAATTAACGAATGGGGTGAAATATACAATAGTTGCAGTTAATGGATGCACACATATGACAGAATTAAAGAGAATAAACTTGAACACATAACAACATACATCTTCCAACATAAAAGGCAAGGAAGTTTACAGACAGAGATGCGCATGAGTAAATCCTGCAACTGCTCCAGGGAGTGACTCAGAAGAAATGGAAACTGAGGTATTTGAAAGAATAATATACAGAAAATGTTCAAATTGAACAAAAATAATACATTCCAAGTCTAAAAAGACTAATGCACAAAGGTTCAAACAACATGAAATCTTTATAAGACTCATCATAATGAAGTCTGAACCAGTGATAAGAAAGAAAGAAACATGGAAGCCACCGGCTGGTGTCCTTATATTGGCTTCCATGGACACAGCAACAGCAGACTAATCACTGAAATGTTGCAAACAAAAATCCACTGCAACACAATCCAACAGTACTGAAAGCCAAAGTGTAAACTAAATAAACTTGGCACACAGAATTCTACCCAGGCAATGTCTTCCAAAAATCAAAACAATATAAACTATATTCCAGGCATACAAATCTAGAGTAATTTATAAATAGAAGGTATTACTACAAGATTTACTTTTCGAGCTTACTTTCTTGAATTTTATGTTAGTTAAAAATAGTTATTTGCAGGGCAGTGTGTTATGTTTTTATCTGTATTTACCATGGAAAACAATGAAATCAGATGGATAAACAAGTGCATGATGTCATATACTGTAGTATTTATGGTAGCTGGAGAGATGGCTCAGGCGTGAGGAGCGCTTGCTGCTCTTTCCAGCGGACCTGAGTTCAGTTCTCAGAGTTCACATCAGGAGGCTCACAACCCATCTCAGGGGCATCTGAGCCCCTTATCTCTTTGAGCATCCCCCTCCCCACCACGCACATACACACACAATTAAAATTAAAATCTTTAAAATAAACACAAACTGATACAATTCTACTAAGATTTGTAATTTATAACAACATACCAATGTTAATTCTTGGTTGTGTTAGGTAGAGAGCTAGGTGAGGCATGGATGAGACTGTTTTACATTCTGAGATTAAATCTGAAGCTATCTTACTATAAAGAATTAGAGAATGAAGCAGGTGTGGCCTGTAACAAGGGCCACTCTAGATCATAGCACAGAGGAATCTTGAATATAGTGGATATAACATCAGTTTCTCTAGAATGGTGGTTTAAGACTGTCCCAGTTGGCTCAGGGGTTTGAACACTTGGTTCCCAGAAGGTGGCGCTGTTTGAGGTGGTAATAGTGGTTCAGCACCTAAGAGCATTGCCTGCTCTTCCAAAGGTCCTGAGTTTAATTTCCAGCAACCACATGGTGGCTCACAACTGTCTGTAATGATTTCTGGTGCCCTTTTGAGGAAGAGACCTTGTCAGTCATCCTTATCAACTTAGACCATGAAACCCAATATGGGCAAGTTCAACAGAACCACCACATACCGGCTGCCCATGCATGCTTCAGAAAAAAAAAGGAAACTTCAGCAGATGGAAACCAGCTGAAGGTAGTATGCCACTGAGAGTGGGCTCTGAGGGTTTGTAGTCTCACCCCACTTCCCATTCTCTGCTTCCTGACTGTCAGGTCAGCTTCATGCTCCTGCTGCTCTTCCTTTCCCGTCAGGATGGACTCTATCTCTCTGGAACTGTGAACTACAAGAAACCCTTTCTTCCCTGAGATTTTTCTTTTAAATCAGGGTGTTTATCACAACAACAGGAAGGAAACTAATAGACCTGGATAGTTAATAACACATGCAGAGTTGAAGGATGAACAGGCATCACCCAGTGCACTAACACTGTTATGTAGGAAGAGTGGGCGCCAATCTGTAGTAATGAGGAGTGGGCGGGCCACATTCTGGGTACCCGGCTAGCTTAACCCCCGAAATAATTACACAGAAACTGTATTTATTTAAACACTGCCTGGCCCATTAGTTCTAGCCTCTTATTGGCTAACTTTCACATCTTGATTCAACCCATTTCTAATAATCTGTATGTCACCACGAGGTCGTGGCTTACCAGGAAAGAGTCAGTGTGTCTGACCTGGCAACTTCATGGCGGCTCTCTCTGTCCCTCTTCTTCCCAGCATTCAGTTCTGTCTACTCTGCCTACCTAAGTCTGCCCTATCAAAAGGCCAAGGCAGATTCTTTATTCAATCAATGAAAGCAACACAAATACAGAAGGACCTCCTACATCACTGTTATCCACTGGACTCAGAATGGATACTGATTTATTCACACATTAATTTTAATTCCATTAGAAGGAAACAGACAAGTTTCATAACTCTTGAGAATTCTCATACATGACTACTACCAATAAAACAGTACTTGAAATTTTTATTTTTATATGTCAATGATTGAACCCAAACCCTCACACATGATAGGCAAATGTTGTACCTCTGAGCTACACTCTAATCCCAGTACACTTTTTCTTCAAGAAAGACTGTTCTGTCCCATACCAACACCAAACATCCCTTGGTGACAGTGATGAGTTGGAGGCAGCCTCCAACTTCTTTCCCAAGACCTCAAACCCTTTGTTAATAACTACCCAGGGTTAGAGTTGAATTTGTGTTGAAAACTGAATTTTCCTTTAAAGGTACAATCCCACATTGCTTCTCACATGATTGAAATTCTTTTACTTTGATCACGTGAATGTCATGCCCCACCTATTTCAATATATATTCAAGAATATTATTTAAATGGATAATAATAGACTGCCAATATTAACATTGTAGTCTGGGTAAAACATCAATACGATTATAGTAAGAATTAGGAATGGAATGTGTTTACATAATGACAAGAATTTCAGGATTATTTTCTTTGCTCTTTTTAATGATAAAGACAACGTTTAAATTATATTTGTATGTGTATTTTGCCTGCATGCCTATGTATTATGTATTATAGGCCTGGTGCCCCCAGAGGCCAGAAGAGGGTGTCATATTCCTTGGAACAGGAGTTGTAGGTTTTTGCGAGCCACCATGTAGATGGAAGAATTGAACCCAGGTCTTGTGGAAGAGCAGGCATCACTTTTAACTGCTGAGCCACCTTTCCAGCTAATAACTCAGTACCCTCTCCCATCTGAGTACTTTACTTTCTTGTAGCTTTTGAAAACAATATTCTCTACATAATTGTGATTGTCTGTACTGGAGAAATCCATAACTCAGTAAATATAAGAAAATTAATAAGAGAACAATGTTCTTTTGAAATCCACTCCAGTGTGTTGGAAAAGGAGACAGTCATAATGAGACTTAGACTCTGCTTTGCTTCAGGGAATTGAGGTGGATGGGATGGCGAGTGTTAGCTTACTGTTTTCATTTTCTTCTAGTCTCAAGGAAGCATTCTCAGCCTTCACTACTGACAAGTTGTTCTAATACTCCTGAGAAATCAGAAACCCTCTGATCTCCTTCTCTCAGAATTCATCTTTGTGGAACAGAAAGCCTTGGAAAGAAACAACAGAAGTTGAGGGTTGGGCTTGAGTCTGATTTTTTTTTCCTTTTTTAAAATTGATTTTATTGAGCTATACATTTTTCTCTGCTCCCCTCCCTTCCTCTCTCCTCCCCTTTAATCCTCTCCCATGGTCCCCATGCTCCCAATTTACCCAGGAGATCTTGCCCTTTTCTACTTCCCATGTAGATTAGATCCATGTATCCTCTCTCAGGGTCCTTATTGTTGTCTAGGTTCTCTGGGGTTGTGAATTGTGGGCTGGTTTTCTTTGCTTTATATTTAAAAACCACTTTTGAGTGAGTACATATGATATTTGTCTTTCTGGGTCTAGGTTATCTCACTCAAAATGATGTTTTCTAGATCCATCCATTTGCCTGCAAATTTCAAGATGTCATTATTTTTTTCTGCTTTGTAGTACTCCACTATGTAAATATACTGCTTTTCCTTATTCCATTCTTTGGTCGAGGGACATTTAGGTTGTTTCCAGATTCTGGCTATGACAAACAATGCTGCTATAAACATAGTTGAGCACATGATCCTTGTGGTACAATTGAGCATCCTTTGGGTATATACCCAAAAGTGGTATTTCTGGGTCTTGAGGAAGAAACAACCTAATTTTCTGAGAAATCGCCACACTGACATCCAGAGGGACTGTACCAATTTGCATTCCCACTGGCAATGCAGGAGCGTTCCCTTTACCCCACATCCTTCGCAGCATAAGTTGTCATCAGTGTTTTTGATCTTGGCCATTCTTACAGGTGTAAGATGGAATCTCAGAGTTGTTTTGGTATGCATTTCTCTGATGGTTAAGAATGTTGAGCACTTCCTTAAGTGTCTTTCAGATTCCTCTGTTGAAAGTTCTCTGTTTAGGTCTATACTCCATTTTTTTTTATAAATCCATGTCTATCATCATGCACAAAACTCAAGTCCAAATGTATCAAAGGCCTCAACATAAAGCCAACCACAATGAACTTCATAGAAGAGAAAGTGGGAAGTATACTTGAATGCATTGGCACAGGAGACCACTTCCTAAATATAACCCCAGTAGCACAGATACTGAGAGAAACAATTAATAAATTGGATCTCCAAAAACTGAAAAGCTTCTATAAAGCGAAGGACATGGTCAACAAGACAAAACGGCAGCCTACAGAATGGGAAAGATCTTCACCAACCCCACATCGGACAGAGGGCTGATCTCCAAAATATATGAATTTTTTTATTTTTCTTTTTTTATTGTTCACAAGGTCCCAGGTCTTCTAGATCCTCAGCCAGGCTCCCTTTTAAAATAAACATTTGTAGAAGAGGTAAATATGACTTCCCTGGGTGTGCCGCATTAGGTCTAAATCTTGCAATATAAATTAACAGTTGTTCAGATAGCATATTTGATACTGGCTTCAAGATTGCATTGTGTTTCTTAGTGATATCCACATTTAGTAAATTCTACTGTGGGACATGGGTCTTCCCCGTTCCTTATGTAAAGTGGACGTGGATATTACTCAATATCTGTTGAGTTAATGGCATCCTGTGTGTGATTCACACTCATTTGCTGCATTAGCCTCAGCTCTAAAGACAGGTTACTGAGATTGTATATAAGTGTGTGTGTGTGTGTGTGTGTGTGTGTGTGTGTGTGTGTGTGTTATACTCTGTTGTCCTGGGCTTGGTCATGGACATATGGTAATCAAATTCAATTCCAGAAGAAGCAGGATTAATATCCACTCAAAGTACCAGATTAGCAAAGCCCCTGAGCATTGTAGGATTGCTCATTTCTCTAAATAACACAGACATGTTTTGTTTTCATCACAATAATTTTTTCCCGTGAGATATAATTTTGGATTTTCAGATTTCACATGCCTTCTTAATGAGACTTATCAGTACAGGCAGGAAGCACCTTTTATTTCTACCAACTCCCTAAATTATCAGTATCCCCTGAAATGAGAAAACATCACCAAAGCTCCTTCTGGAGGAGAAGGACTCTTCCTGGATGACAAAGCTAGGCTGGCCAAACATGACAGACGTATTGTATTTATGTTTTTCTCATCTAACTACATGACCAAAACATGAGTGTTCAAAGTAATGTTGGCCACTATGCATCCAGATACCATAACTTTCCTGACCTGGATCAGAAAACAGAATTCAACAGGGTAATGATCCTTAGCAGGTCTGAGGTTCGTCCCACAGTATTTCCATGACTTTTGACAACTAACACACATCACTCTGCCTCCAGCTTGCTTATGTATAAAACAAGTAGATCATCCATTTACTGAGTAGGTCCATTGACTCAGTAGGTCAATACTATTGTGGGTGCAAGGAAAACAGAAGCAGGTGAAAGTATGCAGAAATGTTTTAACACTCAGGTTATTTTCTGAACTTTGAAATGTTACATATATACTATTTTATATATTCCTATTAATCGTTGTCTTTGTTTCATTTCTCTATTGCTGCAACAAAATGCTGACAAAAACAAGTTGGAAAAGGAGAAGAAAGAGATTACTTGGCTTACGGTTACAGTCCTTAACTGGGGAAATTCAAGGCAGGAACCCAAGACAGAAGCTGGAAGCAGAAAGGGGTGTGTGGGAGGGGATGTGGGTGTGTATACTTAATGGCCTGATTTCCATGACCCTTGTCAGTCAGTTTTCTTATACTGTCTAGGACAACCTGACCAGAAGTGATGCCGCCCACAGTGGGCTAGGCCCTCCCATATCAATCAGCCATCAAGAGAATGCCCCATAGACATGCTGACAGGCCAATCTGATCGAGGCAATTCCCCAACTGAGGTTCCTCTTTCCCAGATGGCCTAGGTCAGGTCAGATTGACAAGACTAACCAGTGCATGCACCCTCACAGACACACCTGGAGGTCTGCATAAGTTACCTCCCAGGTGTAGTTGGAGGCTGCTCGTTCGTTTCCGACTGCCTTATTTTGCTAACTCACTGGCCAAAATAGCTTTATTCCTTAATCAATAAAAGCAAGACATAGACAGAAGGACTTCCAACACCACCCAGGACTTTCTCAGTCTAGTCAAGCAGAGAATAAGCATCGTAAATGCCACCTCAGTAAAGACCTCCCTGCCCCCTGTGCATCCTTCTTAAAAGCATAGCCCACCTTCTCTGTCTGTCCCTCGCACTCTCCACTTGGCTTCTTTGCATGTGTTTCCATCTGACATGTTGGGCATTGATTTCAGTGTGGTCCACCTCACTTCATTAGAGAATAATAGTATAGGCATTTTTACTCTTCTCATTGCTGTGTCATTGGTGGCAGACACATGCTCAATATTTTCTTGTTCACTAGTAGATGAGTAATATCACATCCAATTATTCTGTGCTACTTTGTGGCTACTGCAGAGGTGCATGGACAGGCCCATAGCTGAGATAGAGGTGCAAGGTAGAGAAACGATCATCTCTTCCTGTCTTGTTCACTATGGCAGAATGAGCACCAGAAGAATTGGATCCCTATTTTAGAGTGCCACCTCATGGACAAAGAGCAGCTTCAGCTTTTAAAACTGAAGCCCTGATATGCTCAATCCCATCTGTCTGTTATCTATCTATCTATCTATCTATCTATCTATCTATCTATCTATCTATCTATCTATCATGTATCTATATATCCACCCATCTATGTATCTATCCACCTACCTATCTTCTGTCTATGAATTAATCTGTTATCATTTTATTCATCATCTACTATCTGTCTCTATCTATCTATCTATCTATCTATCTATCTATCTATCTATCATCTATTACATATTTAGCTATCATTTCTGTATCATCTATCCATGCATCTACGTATCTACACATCTTTATATGCATCTATCTATGCTTCTATGTATGTGTGGATGTATCTATGTATATACATATGTATTATCTATCTGTCTGTCTGTCTATCATCTATCACATATTTATCTATCATTTTTATCATCTATCCATGCATCTACATATCTATGCATCTTTATATATATTATCTGTTTCTATGTATGTATGAATGTATATATGTATGTATGTATGTATGTATCTATCTATCTATCTATGCTCTATATACCTATCCATCAATATATCACATTACTTCACAGCATTATTAGAAGTGATGCAGCTATAATATGGGAATAAGGTTTCTTACGCCCTGCATATGTGCATCAAGGTGTCCTTACTGCTTCCTTGTTCTCTGCTGAGCTCATAATAAATAATAAAAGCTAAGAGACACAGAGGAGAGCTAGGTTGCTTGGCATCTGGGTTTCCTTCTTTACCACAAGAAAAGGGGATATTAGGAAATACCTAGAACATTTCATCTTGCTATCGAACTAACAAATGGTTAGCAAAGTGGTATGGAGTAAATACAAACTATATAAATAAAAATAAATACATAAAATATAAGCATTTGTGATTACCACGTTTATTTCTTTAATCATTTCTTTTAATTTGAAATTATAATGTACTTACATTATTCCATTTCCCCTTTTCTTTTCCCCTCCGAACTCTCCTATATACTCATCCTTTCTCTCTTTCAAATTCATAGCCTTTTGTCATTAGTTTATTTTCTTATAAATGAACTTACAAAAAGCAATGAAAATTAAATGTACTTACTTTAACCTAAAATGGGTTTTTATGGCGTGACTGAAAGGAATATTGTCTAACATACTGAAGCCTATTTACTTAGTTCATATAAATCAAAGTATTAAATGACAACTTTAATGCACGCGCCTCAGACTAATATTTTGTCTTTAATGAGAAGCTGATACCATCAGAAAATGAGCCTCCTCTAGCCACATAACAGAAACAACTCACAGATCATCTTTTTAGATAAACTTCAAATATGGATTATTTTTCACAGACATCCGACTTAACCATTTTTAGAACAGTATTAAATATCAGAGAACCTGATAGATGAATTTAGTGTTTTTCTTGTCCTGCCTTCTTGGGGGCACTATGGCCTGATGAGGAGCATTCGGGCTAACAATAGTACTGCCTTTATTACAAAGACCTCAGATAGAGGCAGGCAGCTAGCTAGGGCTGCCAATCCTCTCCCTGCCTGGTCTCCTTCAGTGCCCATTTTGCAGGCGAGTAAACAGCTCTTTCATGAGCTCACACCTAGGAAATACTTGAACTGGAGTATAAACCTATAATCTGAAGGCTCACACAACAGACACAATGGCTTTCTGCACACGAGAGAGAGATACAGAACCCAGAAACTGTTCTGTTCAAGAAACCACAAGCCTCAGCAGCACCAGCCTCACACTGAAGGCTTGGAAGCTTCCAGGAGAGTCACTTGTGTTAAGTCCATGTTAAAAGGTCAAAACTTCCCTAGGGAAGTCCCAGGGAAGGCAGCAGGAGGGAGTGCGTTCACTTGGTGTGCGTGGAGCCTACCTGCATCATTTCTTCCTCTTCTCCCAACACTTCACTATCCAGTATTTCAGACTACTAGGGACACTCACATTCAAGATATGTTTTCCCTCCTTAGTTACTGTCCAATGTATCAGTCATCTCTGAAAACACTTCACTGATACTTCCATACTAGGCCTTGGCATTTTCAATCCCCTCAAGCTGACAATCAAGACCAACCACAAGTCCCAAATCCAAAGGCCCTTGAGTAGGCTCACACTCTATGGCAACAGATGTGGGAATTAAGGACCGTGATGTTATAAACAGAAAAAGTTGGGATGCAAAGGTATCCACATATGCATCCAGGAAGTGAAGGAGCATGTTCATGACGGGGTGAAGGCCTATGGGACACCCAGTATGGTTTGTGTCTAATACTTAGCTGGCAGTTAAAACATGATAGATACCATTATTTTTATAACTTCCAACCACCAAAGTTTCAAACTTTCTTTATCGGACTGAGAATAAAGAGTCAAGAAATAGCCCAATTCTCCTGGTACCTTTCATCAGCTGTGATGAGAATATGATTTTTTTTCTTGTGCCAAGCAGATGGTTGAAATTAAATGTCCTTGGAGCATTACTGTTTCATCTGAGCCATGAATCAAACTTTTTCCCCCAATATAACTTTCATAAATCTTGAATATAAAATACTCACAAATTGACTTGGTTCTGGCTTTTAGATTTGTAACATAAAAATGTCATATATTCTATACACCTTTTTCTTCAATCATACATTATGCACTTGAGGTAAGATTTGGAAAAGGTGCGTAATGAAAGTGGGAAAAAAGGAAATAAGGACCTATTTAGTCTGGAAGGGAAGGGAAAGGGGCACGAAAAGGAAGAGTGTATAAAGTTGTTATGAAAATCAACACAACATCACCTTCCAGAAGCCCTCTGAATGTGTTCAAGTGTAGCACACATTGACTGGGAGGGAGACGAAGAATTTAACCTAATTACCTGCCTCAGGTTGTTTGGAAATAATTTGTATGGCACAAAAACCATATAATTGATTTTCCTGTTCACCAACATTAAGGGCCAGTGGATAGGTATGTGCTGTGTCCGGGGGTTTCTGAGTGATCCTGGGGAAAGGGTACCTAACCTCCCCGTGTGGTTAATATGGACACCTTGATAGAATCACCCAGAGACAAGTCTCTAAGTATTGATTCCATTAATGGAGGCGGGAAGACCCACCCTAAACATACAATGTGACAAGCTGCCTCACATTCTTGCTGCCATGGCTCCCTCCCTGACGCAATGAAGGACTATACTCTTGAACTGTGAACCAAAATAAACCCTTGCTTCCATAGTTGCCTTCATTAGGACATTTTATCACAGCAACGGGATAGTAACTAATGTGCTGCCCTCTTGCATGAGGACACAGAAAACCTTTCTGATGCTGGCTCCTCACCACCCACATCGGAGGTGGTCACTCCTCAGCCTCACACAAAGGAAAGTTCATGTCATCATGGCCTCAACTCCATATTTCTCATTGGGTATTGGACCACACTTGCATTTCTATCCTTCTCAGAATGATCCCTGTGAGTTCAAAGCCAGCCTGGTCTACAGAGCAAGTTCCAAGATGGCCAGGACTACATAGAGACCTGTGTCAAACAAACAAAACCCAGATTGATCAACCTATTCCTAACTAAAGATGATGGTAGAGGAATGTGGAGTCAAAGGGATTTTGTTATTGTGTGGTTATTTGGATTCATGCTATACATTTTTTTTCTTAAAATATTTTGTTTTTATCTATGCGTATGTGTG
The DNA here is from genome assembly GCA_004026605.1 of Ondatra zibethicus. NCBI lineage: Eukaryota > Metazoa > Chordata > Mammalia > Rodentia > Cricetidae > Ondatra > Ondatra zibethicus. Next base: position 30,814 of record PVIU01002894.1, read on the forward strand.
CCTCTGTGTTTCTCTGTCTTTGTCTGTCTCTCTCTCTCTATTCTTCTCTATGTGCTCCTCATACATACAGGATCCTGCAGAAATTGTGAGTAAGCACCAGATCCTCTGGATTTAGAGGCTGCTGGGAATCACGTGACTTGGTGATGGAGACCAGATTGTGACCCTCTGCAAGGACATTTGTGCTCTTCATTTTGGAGCTTTCCCTCCAGTCCTAAATGGTGCACGTTCTTTCTGCCTCACCAAATCCCCTCCCTTGTCACCCACAGAGAACTGTACAGCTGAAGCAGACAATGTGTCACAGCCTCTAACTGACCTTGGTCAGCGAAACCTGTATCGGCGTGTGTTCAAATCATGTGTGCTTTTTCTTGAACCCGGATTTAGTTTCTTTTTCCAAGCAATGTTTTAAACGTTAGAAGGAAATTTAAACACAATCATAGGGACCCTATAGACTTTTATTTATTTTTCCTTTTAAAATAAAGACTTGAATATTTATATTTGCTAATAGATCTATATTCATTGGGGTTCTGTTAAAATACTTCCTTTGGTAAATATGGGGCTAGAATCCTTGAGCAGATTGGTCATAACTAATTTATACATGCTTGTGTACATGCACACACACACACACACAGAGAGAGAGAGAGAGAGAGAGAGAGAGAGAGAGAGAGAGAGAGAGAGGAGAAAGAAAGAGTGCTTTGGGCAAATTCATAAAATCAAAAGTTCTGCTTAAGACTTAGACACCAGAATGCAAAAGGTAAACATAGTTTCAGTGGTCTATGAGGAATTAATTCTTTAGCCAAGGCTCCTAAGTGGACTCTTGCTGGCCAATGACATAAGTAAAGAAGGTTTTATTTGTATTTTAGAGTCTATCCCCAGGAGGTTGACATTGAAAACCATGAATTCTGATTACATCCCAAAAAGATGTTTCCTCTTACATTGTGTCTTTTCAGCCTTCCTCCAAGTGAGGTCCCTGGGTTAGCAGCAGCCCTGGGAAATCTTGAACACACAGAGCATCCTACTGAATCTGAGGCTCTTGGGTGAGCCTGGTCATCTCTCTTAAAAACTTGCCCCATGATTCTGAGCAAGGTTGATGACATAAGAGCACAACTTCCTATGAATTGCCTTATTTGTTGGCTTCCTGGTTCAGTTTTATTTCAGGGTCACTGGGAGAGATTTTTAAGCCTTCAAGGTTCAGGCTGTTGCCAAGACCATGTAAGCCTGCTCTCAGTAAATTCATATCACACCAAGAGATTCTAATGCATAGTCAGTTTTGAAAACCTCTGACCAAATTGAGTTCTTTAACTATGGGTTACATGCTGTGCTGGCTAGTCTTATGTCAACTTGACACAAGCTAGAGTCTTCCGAATGGAGGGAGCCTCAGTTGAGAAACTGCTTCCCCAGCTGGAAGGCATTTTCTTAATTAGTGATTGATGGCGGAGGACCCAGTCCATTGTGGGTGGGGTCATCCCTGGGCTGCTGGTCCTGGATTCTAAAAGAAAGCAGCTTGAGCAAGCCAGCAGAAGCAAGGTAGTAAGCAGCACCCATCTATGACCTCTGCATCAACTCCTGCCTCCAGGTTCCTGCCCTGCTTGAGTTCCTGTCCCAACCTACTTTGAAGATGAACAGCAATATAGAAATGTGTAAGCCAAACAACCCTTTCCTCCCCAACTTGCTTTTCAGTCATGATATTTCATTGCAGCAATAGAAACCTAAACAAAGGCACATGGGTTTTACAATCCCCGATTAACAGATGGAAAGATTGAGGTGTTAAGTGGTCAAAGAGCAAATATAGGCAGAGGTAGGATTAAAATGCCCTCAAGCCAGCCTGCAGCCCTGCGGTCTTGGGCCAATTATGTAATTATGGATTCCTTGATAAAGCAATGATCCCAGAAAGCTAATTTAAACATCCACAATCACTGAGCAACTTGATGGTTCATCTTCACTGTTAGCTTGATGAGATTTCGAGTCACTATGGAAACCTACTTCTGGGTGTGCCCAGGAGGGATTTTCTAAAGGCCATTATCTGAACTTGGAAGATCCACTCTGAATGTGGTTGGCACTATCCCCTGGGCTGAGGTCCAGAAATGAATTTGAAAAACAAAACAAAATAACAACAATAAAAACAAACAAACAAAAAGTGTGCCAAGCACTGGCATTCATTTTCTGTTTCCTACCCAAATGCCCCTCGACTGAAGAATGGATAAGGAAAATGGATAAGTCACATTTACACAATGGAGTACTACACAGGAGGAAAAAAATGACATCTTGAATTTTGCAGGAAAATGGATGGAGCTAGAAAACATTATTTTGAGTAAGGTAACCCAGACACAGAGAGACAATTATCACATGTACTCACTCATAGATGGTTTTTAAACATAACGCAAAGAAAACCAGCCTACAAACCACAATCCCAGAGAACTTAGACAACAGTGAGACTTACATAGATCTAATCTACATGGGAAGTAGAAAAAGACAAGATCTCCTGGGTAAATTGGGAGCATGGGGACCTTGGGGGAGGTTTGGAGGGAGAAGAGGAGAGGCAGGGAGTAAAGCAGAGAAAAATGTAGAGCTCAATAAAAATCAATAAAAAAAGAGGAAAAAAAACATTTTTCTGTTTCCTTACTGCAGATGCAATGTGGCCAGCTGCCTCCTGCTGTAGTCACCGTTCCTCCGCAAATCCCCTTAACCTGGGAGCCAAAATCAACTTTCCCTTCTTTGCATATTTTTGTCCCTGCAATGAGAAAAGCAACACATCCAAGCTACAGATGTGGCGGGAAGATGCTCCAGCAGCAAATGCTTACTGACAAGAAAAGAGCCAGCTTGGCTTGGTCTTGTCTGAGCAGACCGGTTCTTGCATATGGTAGCAATGAAAAGGTGAGGGAGCCGCTATGATCTTGAGTCACAAATCCTCTGAAAGATGAGAACCCTGTGCCCAGCAGCTTCCCCTTCTGCATGACATTGGCCATTAAGAGATGCACAGAGAGTGGGGCTACTCCCTCAGTCCTTGTGTTGGAGAGAGGCTTCCTGAATTCATCCCTCTGACAAACTGACATGAGAGTCAACAGCAGTCCACCTGTTTGAACACTGTCTCCTAGTGTTTCTAGGGCTATATCTTACACCACAAGGATCCACAGAGAGATATTTCTCCCCCACCCTACCTTGGGAGAAACAACATACTACTTCAAGTGGATCGTTTTAAAGGAGCCGAAATGGAAAAGGTCATATATTTTTCTGAGAGCTGTGATCAAGAGGAAAGGGGGCAGCTTTAACTGCGCTGCAGAAGTGGCTGCTGAGCCATGTGAAAAGCAAACAGAGTGGACAGAGAGTTACCAAGACAGTGAGATGCAACCAAGAAGGAGCAATGACCCTCTGGTCTGAAAACGGCATTAGCTGCAGTATTTAGGAACTTGTGTTTTATGAGAGGGTTCTCACACCTTGACACACTTCCCCATGGCACTGAGGTGCAGAACAGCTCTCTAGCTACCGTTTGTCAGATCTCTGACTTGCCAATGAGAGTGCAGTGACAGCAGCTCATCTCTCGCGTGGCTCTGTAATCTCCCATGCTAGAGCACTCCTTGAAGCATCCTCCCTCCTGGACAGACAACTCGACCATCCACCATCTGTCCCATAGCAAAAGCTCTCACTTCTCATGGATCCACTTCTTTTTGTTTTATTCAACAATTATGCCTTTAGACTTTAACATTATTTTTTATTTTTTTTTTTAGTTTTACTTATCTAGTCTTCGGAAATTTTATGCATTTGTATGGTATAGCTCTATGATATATCCGCGCCACTCCAGTTTCTCCCAGGCCTCTCTATAATCCTCTCCCAACTTCACATTCTCTTAAAAACAAAACGAAACACCTACTTAGTCAAATTGCAGCTGCCTGTATGCTCATGGGTGTGGGGCTCATTCTTTGGAGAATGGAGAATACAAGAGAGGCTGCAACCCTGAAAAAAAATTGCTCTGCTTCCCCCAGAACCCATCAACTGCCAATATCTCTCAGCCCAGAGTAGGGCCTGTGAGGTCCTCCCTCCTCCATGGTGCAAAGTTTCTTGACTTGTACAGGCAAGCACAGCTGCTGCAAGTTCCTGAGTGTAGTGGTCCTGTCATGATTAGACTTATATTGCTTTGCAGGAGTCCTCCCAGCCTCTGGCTATTAGCACCTTTCTGCTCCCTCTTCACTATGTTCCCTGAGCCTTGTAGGAAGGAATGACAGAAAGGTCACATTGGTGGCAGAACGCTGTGTGAAGCCTTATTGGACAAGATGGCCTGGATAGTTTTCTGACCAGTGATTGAGAGAGAAGAAGACTAACAGAAAAGACTTAGCTTGTGAGCCTGCTCAAGTTGACAGACTCTGCAATCTTGTCCCTCAGTAGGGACAGGATTGCTGTCACCCTACCCATGATTCACATGTTCATAATCTTACTTTCAATGTGACCATATCTAAAAATAAGACTAGTAAAGAGGTAACTAAGGTTACATGAGGAAGGATTAAGCTCTAGTCTGATGAAGTTGTTGTCTTTACAAAAAGATGCTAGAACAATCTTTCTCCACCCCCAACTCCCTGTGAGGACACAGCAAAATGTCTGCTGCTCAAAAACCTGGAAGAGAGCTTTCTCCAGTGTCTGTGCCATCCACCACCTCAGTACGGAGAAATATGGCAGAGCCATCAAGCCTGTGGTATTTTGACTTTGGTCGGCATCAAAACAGACTGAGAAAATGGATGGGCAGAGCTCACATCCTAGAGGAAAGGATCAGATCTGTTCTCTAAGTTTGATTCTCTACCCACAAATGCTCACTTATTTATCCTTCTATTGTACATGTTGTTTTCTGCTTTCAGACCCCAGCTAAGGACCAAATGTCCTGCTTCTAGGACAGCTGGTAGAGCTGAGAACTGCCCCTCTGTGTTTCTGATGGAGTTTAACAGCCCCAAGGTCCTGTGTTGGTTTTGATGTAATGTAAGAAATATTCTTGTAGAGGGAATAGGTTGAATAGTATTCCTCTTCATGTATTTTTAAATTGACATTAAACTATTTATTTCTGCTCCTTTTTTATAAAACTATTTCCTTATTCTATGCCTGTACAAATGGACCCATCACATAGTTTGAGATTTTGTATAACATTATATTCTCTGGGCATACACTATTCCTATTAAAAACAATTCTTCCACACTTAGACATCTGAGCATATACTGTTAGCCACTGAAAATAAACATACAACCAATACCATTGACAACAGGGCTTCTGCAAGACCACATATGGTCTTGCAGAGGAACTCATGTGGCTCATATAACAATATTGTCTCATAAGGTTGCTCTAAATTGCAGTCTTACCGACACTATGAGAGAAAATTTGCTCATTTTGTTACAGAATTTAGGAAGGTCTTTGTAGGAAAAATGACACAAAGTAAGAAGAAAAGATTCCTTAAACAGAACCCATGCTTTACTGTCTACCTCCCTGATTTATAACCTAATGACCTGAATCCATGGCCTGTCCACCTGGCTTCATGTGCTGACTAGCTCAGCATAGGCTTAGCTCTCTAAAGTGCTTTGTGGAAGGAGGGCCAGAGAGAACACAGATCCATCATCTCCCCTGCCTTTGGCTTCTGGCCATGCTCCTGGCATCCATAGAAAGCTGTAGCTCCTCTAAGTGTCCTGCCCATCACCAAGTTGGTCAAGTTGAGATTAGATGGTCCCCCTGCCCCCAGGCCTGGCTTACCTCAGACAAGCATAGCTCGTAGGCATTGTAGTGTCTCCTCTTGTAATGCTCCCATGGGTAAATAATTCCCATATCATTTCAGTCAAGCGATTTCAAATGAAAGTCTGCTATTTGCGGGGACTCAGACTAATGAAGTTGGACATGGTTCTGTAGCACATCAACATTTAATGTGCAGTGTTGATGAAAGTCTGTGGAAGGAGATTAATTCGTTTAGGCTAATTTGAACAACACACACCCTCACATCTACAGCCTCCTGGAATTATATTACTCTCAACACCGGGCTTTCTTCACTGGGTGAGCTATGGAGAATTGCCAACTATGCGGTTCAACTTTTTGTGAAGACAAAAATGAATGATCCGGAAACGATTACTCCATGCAGTGTTTTCCACCTTTACTGACTTATATTTAACAAACACAAACTCAGAAAATTATCCAGTGCTTTAATTGTGGACTTTTATCTAAATACTTTATGTGTTTACATTGATATGGTTTGCTTTTCTCCGCAGGATGTTCTTAACTGTAGCACTCTTGCCTAAATATCCAAGGGATTATCTTGAACACAAGTGTGCTTTTACAAGTGCATTTTAGTGTATGCATTGTTGGGACCCCAGGCCAGAGCCTTAGTGAATGTATTCAGAGGTCATGGGCTTTGGGGAAGAATTTAGTGCTACTATCCCGCCAAGTGCACACTGTGACAAGCTGTCCTCCCAGAAATGAATGCATTTCTCACCCCCAATACAGAAACATCTTTTGACAGAGACACCCAACTGGGCAGTGTGAAGGATAAGGAACTCGGAAGTGCTCAGAGTCCCAATAATATGTCTATATCACACCTCTCCTCATAAACTCAGGGAGCATCTGGGGGGATGGGGCTGAAAAGTTCTAAGTCATAAGGAGCAGATGTCTGCAGTGAAACAGTATTTGCCGGACACGATAGCTGTAGCCTTTGTACATGAACTCACAGAGTCTGTAACTGCAGACACAGACTTGTATATGATTAAATCAGACAAAATCCTAGCACGAATGGGGGAGGGGTTTCTGAAGTCCCACCCCTTAGCTGAGAAACTGTTGGGAAACGATGGCTTCCTGGCAATGGATGGAAAGTCTGCTTTCACTGCCCAGCAGGTGATCCTATGCTATTGTATCTACAGACAGCGCTACGTGAATTCAGGGGCTTTGAAAATAGACTTATAAAGTTGAGAGGGTAAAACAGTGGGGAGATAGGGGAGGAAATGGAGTTGAGGGGATGGGATAGAACTGATTAAAACACATTGTATGCATTTATGAAATTCTCAAAAATTAAAAATATGTGTTTTAAAAGTTCCAGCTGTCCTGGAACTCTCTATGTGGTTTACGTTGACCTTAAACTCATGGAGAATCATCAGCCTCTGCCTCCTGAATGCTGGGATTAAAAGCGTAGACCATTGCCAAATAGCATTCCACGTTGGGATATTTAAATATGTTTTTTTGCCTTTTGCATTGAACTTTCCGGTTATTTACGTTTCCAGGATTAACTTCTCATTGCAGTCTTTACAGTCTGGTCCAGTTTGAGTATAAAATGAATTTTATGCCACAAACTGAATGCATCCACAAAGCTCTATAATGGAAGTTATCCTGATAACCAAGTTGGGATCTATTAGAATTTTGTGATCGATTGGTGATGTCTGCCTGGGATACAAGAGTAGGGTAGATTCTATGTGTACTTTGGACAGACTTCCTAGCTCTGGGGAGATTAACTTAAATGTCTACACCTTCTAGGTTTCACATTGAAACCTGAAATTCAGCATTCTGATTCTGTGTGGCTTAAAGTCTCTTGAGAATAAATGTGATTGTGTCCCACTGCATATGGGCATTAGCATTAACAGGAAAGGGGTGGTTTTCTGTATCTTTGTTGATTAATCCTCCTGTCATATGATTTTTTTGCAGATTCATGCCCCAAGGCATCATCGTCTTGACCTTCTAGCTTGTCGGTGCTACAGCCTGCTCTCCACCGTCCACAGAACGTCTCTAGCTTCTCCAGTTGCAAACACAAATGATGCTCATGGCTCTAAATTCATTTCTTCGCTGTTCGCTTTCCTTGATGGCACCAAGACAGTTGTTCTGGATCATCGGCTTGGTTGAACTAAGAAATGCCTAGGGCATTAATGAGGCACACCTTGGGTGAGTCTGTGAGGACATTTTCGGAGACAGTTAACTACTGGGCTGGCAGGGAGGAGAGTTGCACACACACTGCATGGGCTGAGGGCTGGCAGAGCAAAAGTAGAGGAAAATGATGGGTGAGCACCTTACATCTGTCCCACTTCCCTGCTTTCTGAGGAAGCCACACTGCAAGCCACTCTTGCCACAATACTTTTTCTCTATGTAATGGATGATATTTAATCTGTGAGCCCAAACACACTTTCTATTTTTCCTGTGTGTGTGTGTGTGTGTGTGTGTGTGTGTGTGTGTGTGTGTGTGTGTGTGTGATGGGTTGGGGGAGCAGTGTGGGCGTCAAGTGTAGGCAGTGCCTTTGGAGGTCAGAAAAGGGCACTGGCTTCCTGAAACTGAAGTGACAGACAGTCTAAGCCACCATATGGTACTGGGAATCAAACCTGGATCCTTTGGAAAAGCAGCCAGAGTTGTTAACCACTGTGCCACTGACTCTCTGGTCTTCTCCTCTTCTGATTTTTAAAACAACAACTTGTCATAGATCTCTGAGTAACAGACACTGTGATTTCAGTCCTTGGCTATGACCTATGTACCCTGTGGTGATATACTGGCTAGCCCAGAGTTCCCCACTGTGAGCTCAGTGTAGCTCCAGGGTGTGTGTTCTGTCAACCGGCTGACTTGCCTTCATTCTTGAAGGCCATTGCTTTAAAGGGAGCTACAGGCCTTTGCTCTGGATAGCCATCTCAATGCGATAAAAAAAAAATCACAAAACTTAACAGTTTAGAGCAAGAGAACCTATTTACTCAGCTCATGAATTTTCAATTTGAAAGTGAGCAACTGAATTGGCAGTTCCTACTTTTTGAAATCCAGGGCTGTCTCTAAGAATCCCTCAAGATTGGTGGAGATAAAAGTGACAGTGACGGTTAACTTTGGGTGTCGCTTTAACTGGATTGAAGGATGACCAGAGAAATGGCAATGTGTGTTTCTGGGTGCTTCCTGAGAAAACTTGTAAAAATTTCAGAAAACCAAGTGGGAAGAACTGCTTTTCAGCAGGAGCCCTGCATCCCCTTGGCTGAGGCCAGACACAAGGGAAAAGTGGGGAGCTCAGTAGTTGTTATGTCTTCTCAACCCTTCTAGGGTAGACTTGGTTTTTGCTCTGCTGTCAACTCCAGAAATTAAGGCAGAGGGGACTTCATCCTTTGAGTGCGGTGGACACTGGCACCAACCCAAGGCCTTTCTCAGCCCCCTCCTCAGTCTGTGGTCCCAAGAAGTCATCCTCTCTCTAAATGTGAGGCTTCCAGACTGTTGAGTTAAATACTATAACCGTCTCGCTAACAAGAAAATAACTGCAGTGGGGCTTTGCAGCCCTTGGAATCTTGTGAGCCAGCCTATTGTAGTGGCAGATAGTCTATCTGTCCTGGTCCTCTGGATAACATTCACTGATGTAGTGACTAAGCAGCTATGGTAGAAGTCACCAGAAGGTTCATTTACTCACAGATCTAGTGATCTTGGTGGTTACCTGGTGCCATTGTCCAAAGCATCCAAAGATGGCCTCCCTATGTGTGATGGGCTCTCTCACTCCAACCCCAAGAGCTGAAGTCTTCAGAGTCCATTGGTAACCTTCCTCACAGATTACATGGAGAAATTCATGGTAGAGTCGCTGTATTCTATTTTAATTAGAAGGGAATTTAGAACTTGCTTGGGAAAGCAACGTGTTAACAGAGCATTAAAATTACAGAGAAGACATCTTTGGCACACCTTTGGTGAATGCAATCTTCTTTAGGATTTACTCTGTGATTACAGAGCAAGCTTAAAACATTGATACCCTGGAGGGAAGTTGCTTATTCAAAATTAGGTAAAGGAAGCTGTAAAGCTTTTAATAAGGTGTGAGAAAAGACCAGGATGAAATTGAATAGAGAACGTGAAGAGCCACCTCCGACCTCAAGGGTCTTCTTTTCTGACTCCCATTCCCCTGAAACATCTAACTCTGTGAAATGTTTATCTTTGTCTGATGAGGCAGCACACTCCTACTAATGACTAGGAGGTTGCCTTCCCTCCAGGGGACAAGAACTCAAAGATGAAGACAGTCACTCAGTACAATGAGCTGCCCAGTCAGTAGAAAACCTAATGGGACAGAACACAGTCTCATTTTCTGAGACCAAGCCATCTTACAATTTTTATATTTGATGAGAGTTCCCACTTGGGACTCTCTTGAACGCTATTGCGAACTCCTATTTAAGAGGCAGCTTTGTGAGACTGGCTTGGATCTGCAGGGGGATGGCTTTCTCAGCAGTACCAGGAGCACATGGCTCTGCTGATCTGTGAGGGAAACAAAGGTGTGGGATGTCCCCAACACAGCCCACTTGAATGCAACATGACAAGACCATTACCTGGAGAAGTGAGATGTGTTATGGTCAACCTTGATGGCCAAGGTGACCGGAATGACAGATGCCTAGTACATCTCATAACTGGACATATAACCTAGTGGGGCAGATATTCCCTCAACGCTGTCAGCGCTATTCAACATTTTGGGCATTGGAATGGAATAAAAGTAGACAATGGGAGAAGCCAGCACATGGAAGAAGACACTCTTCCGACAAAAGTTCACCTATTGCTGCTGCCATCATCCATGAACATCAGATTCCAGTGTCTTCAGCCCTCTGTGTGGACTCGCAGCAGCCACTCTTTGGGAAGCTTTCAGTGTTGGGTTAAGTCTGTATCCAATATAGCCCCCTCCTGTCATCTACGGTGAGTCTTTCAAATTCCTGGGCCCAGTGGCTACTACGCTTTTCCTCTCTCCAGCATACAGACAACCATTCTTGGTCTGCCCAACCTCCCAGGGTGTAAAACAGTCTGATAAAACCCTTTGATATTGTAAGTCTATATATACCATTGATTTTCTCCCTCTAGAGAGTCCTAACTTATACAGATGTCAAAGGTTAAATGAACTGGTTGTTCATGCAAAGAAGACAACTGGAGCAAGCAGGGCAGAAATCTGACTTTGCAAAAAGGAAGCTTGGGGTGTAAGGAATGCAGACTGCCTCATGACTCCTGGTCACCTTTTGTAGTAAGAGGAACAGGCTGCATCCCGCCGCCCAGCTAGCTTACACCCGAAATAACCACACAGAAATTGTATTAATTAAATTACTGCCTGGCCCATTATATCTAGCCTCTTCTTGGCCAACTCTCACATCTTGATCTAACCCATTTCTATTAATCTGTGTTTACCACAAGGTCGTGGCTTACAGGGAAAGATTCAGTATGTCTGACTCTGGCGACTCTATAGCAGCTCTCTCTCCCTGCCTTCCTTCTCCCAGCATTCAGTTCTCTTTTCCCTGCCTATCTAAGTTCTGCCCTATCAAAAGGCCAAGGCAGTTTCCTTATTCAACCAATAAAAGCAACACAAATACAGAAGGACCTCCTACACCATTTCTCCTTTTCTGTTTAAACAAAAAAGAAAGGCTTTCACTTTAACATAGTAAAATTACATATAACAAAGCAGTTATCAAGCAAGAATTATGGTTACAATACATATATCTATTTTATCTTTTATCATAACAAAGGAAAATGATAACTATAACTATCTATCTATTCTTCAACTCCATCAAAGACTCCAGAAGGATATAATATTACCTAAGTAAACAGGAAGTGCATTGTAAGCAACTTCCAAAACTCTAGAAATGACAGAGACATCTTGCTGCCTGTACAGTCACCCAAAGTTCTTCTGTACCGTTGGGGCATCCATCTTCAGCCTACAGGCCCATAGTATCCAGCAGACATTTTTCATAAAGTAGGAAATTTTAAAGACAGTTCAGTCACTTTCTTCTGTATCCTGTAGAATGTCTCACAGACTCTTTTATGAATAAGGATCCCTGAAGAATCATCTCACCTTTAGGCAAGTTCACCAGTCCTCTCTCTGCGGTTTCTTCCTGTCCATTTTATGCAACAGTCCAGGCAAGAGCAGTTTCTTGCCCAAATGGCTAACCAACTCCATAAGGAGCCTCTTGGATGCCCATATTACTCTTGAAGTAGATTGGTGCTGCCAGGAGCAGATGTGTCTCATTGTCATGAAAAGCCCTAAGTTATTAAAACATTAAATGTCATGTTCTGTAGTCTTTGAAAGATATGAAGAATGCCTATCTAACTGAAATATATCTATATATCTAGAAAATCTAACTAACATGACTACAAGCTTGACTATATCAATGATTATCCATTGACAACCTATATTTCCTAATTATACATTACATTTTTTAAATGAACCACACAATCACAATACCCTAATCAAGATCAGAAATACATATACGTATAACAAAATTGACCTTAAATTTATATTAATGAAGCAAAATCAATACCAATGTAAATTATTCATACCTATATCATATCCCCCTTTAAATGTAAAAGAACATTTATAAACAATATTTGGGAATATGGGCACAGTTATTTCTCTCCAAACTGCTTTGTGCTGAATGGGGGCACTGTTAATCAGGTCTTTCATGGTATATCCTGTGTGCTAGGTTCATCTCAGTCACCAGTTGAGTGAAGTAATTTCTGATTCCCTTCTGTATGCTGTGAATATTTTTTATTACCATTTGTTAATAAAGAAGCTACTTTGGCCTACTGCAGGGCATAATATAGCAAGGTGGGAAATCCATGCAGAGATAGAGGAGAAAAGAAGTCAGGCAGACATCATGTAGATGCCCAAGAAGCAAGAGGCAGCAAAGCACGAGCCTCATGATAAAATATAAAATAATAGAAATGGACTAATTTAAGGTGTAAGAGCTATCTAGGAATATGCCTGAGCCATTGGCCAAACAGTGTTGCAATTAGTATAGTTTTTGTGTGATTATTTGTGTCTGGGTGGCCGGGAAGGTAAAAACACAATCTCTGTTCACAACATATCAATTAGGGACCTTAACTGAAAATTTGCCTCCATCAGATTGGCCTTATGCATGTCTGCAGCTATTTTCTTGATTGATGATTGATGTGGTGCTGACCCTGGACAGGTGGTCCTGGGGTGTATAAAATAGCAGATTGAGCAAACCAGAAAGAACAAGCCAGTAAGCAGTGTTCCCCCATGGCTTCTGCTTCAACTCTGGCCTCCAGGTTCATGCCTTGAATTCCTGACCTGACTTCCTTCAGTGATGGAGCATGACCTGTGAGCCAAATAAACCTTTTTCTCCTCAAGTTGCTTTTGGTCACAGCGTTTAGCACAGCAACAGAAAGCAAGATAGAGCAGACACCTAAAGCAAAAATCACTCTACAGAGATGTCTGTCCAGCAATTTTATTCAGCACCAGACAAGTTTTACTCTTGCTATTGATTATTCTGATCAGGAATTGTGTTTCAAATCATCAGATGGAATCCTACTCTTTGGTCTTTAAATCCTCTCTCTGTTCCAACCCCTTGAACTTATGCTCTGATATTCCCAGACTTGTGTTCTCCAGACATTTAGATTCAATATTTGCTATTTTATAACCACACATGATGCTACACTAAGCTGCTGGTTTCTGGTTTGACCAGAGGGGTTTCACATAACTCTTAGTTCTGAAAGATGAGTATGATGCCATTTGCTATATTGCTTTCCTGAGGATGCCATTCCACAGAGGACCACAAACTTGTGATTTGAAAACCCCACCAAAGAGACTGGAGAGATGGGTCAGTGGTTAAGATCACTGGCTGCTCATACAGACAACCCAGGTTCTGTTTCCAACACAGATATCAGACAGCTCACAAACACCTGCAACTGCAGTTTCGGGGGATCTGACACTCTCTTCTGGCCTCTGTGGGTAATACATGCACATTCACATAAATCAGAGTAAAATAAATGCTTAAAAAACACAACACGATCTAATGTATTGTTGAACCTTCTGGAGTTTTTGGTTTCTAAATCAAGATGTGCATAGCACTCCCTCCCTCTAAAGTGCAAGAGAATATGGACTTCACCTCTTCGTGACTTCTTATGCTTTAATGTCTTTGTCATTGTGTAGATGTCCCTTGTGTGTCTGTCTCTGTGTTCCCCCTCATCAGGATACTAATTATATCAAACTGAAAGTCCTTTCTTTTGTAATGTGACTTTTCCTCCTCTGTCCTCCCTTCTTCATTTCTTCTTCTTCTTCTCCTCCTCCTTCTTCCTCTTCTTCCTCCTTCTCTTCTTCTTTGTCATCTTCTTCTTCATCTTCTTCTTCTCTCCTCTTCCTCCTCCTTCTTTCTTCTCCTTCCTTTTCTTCTTTCTTCTCCTCTTCTCCCTTCTCTTCCTCCTCCTCATCTTTTTTCTTTTGTGTTTGATGTTTGTTATCTTGGGAGAAGTCTTTATGAACTGGCCCTCAAGCATGTGTGAATCCCTGATGGAAGAGCATTTGAAGGCTAACATAGATAAGGATAATGGGTTAATATAAGCTACAAGAGCTAATAAGAAGCCTGAGCTAATGAGACAATCAGTTTATCATTAATGCAGACTCTTTGTGTGATTTTCTTTGGGACCTAAAGACTGTGGGACCTGTTGGGAGGACAGAAACCAACCAGGCCCTACATGCTACAGGCCTCTATCATCAGCACCATTCGCAAGGTGGCCTTGAAAGTTGAAGCAGTTGGAGGGTTTGTTTACTTGTTTATTTATTTATACATTTGGGGGTTTTGTTTTCTGTTTTGGATTTTAAATCTATTCTTTCACAATTTTGTACATATATAATGTACTTTAATTATACCCTCCATTATCCTCTCTCATTTCCCCCTCCTCCTACCAAACCCCTTCATCCCAGTACCCTCTTCTGTCTTCATGTCTTTATGGTTTTGTGAGATATCTCACCTGTCCTTGTGTGTATATGTGCCTCCAGACCCCCAGAGCTGCAATTATAGGTGGTTGTGAACATCTGATGTGGATGTTGGGAACTGGAAACTGAGTCTTCTACAAGAGTTTATGTGCTTTTAATCTCTGAAACTTCCCTCCTGCCTCAATGATCCACAGCATTTAATTAAGATTTCTTTTATGAGATAAGGGTGTGTGACTATTTGCTTAATCAAATGCAAAGACCACTGGCTACAGAATATGTCTCTGCCCCACCAGCAACCACTGGCTTTCTGTAGCTCCTTAGGTGGGTGGGGTCTCATGAGCTACTCTCCATCCAGGATGGACCATTGATGAGGCCAGTTTTGTTGCAGTCCTTGTTCAGACAGCTGCAGCTTGCTGTGAGTACCAAATGTGATAGCCGTGCCATGTCTAGAAGGCAGCATCTCACAGTGCCTCACCCTCTGCCTCTTATATTCTTTTCTCTCCCCCTTCTACAATGTTCCCCGGGCCTTGGAGAGGGTAATGCATATGTCCTGTTTAGCATTAACATTCACTTAGTCACATCACTTAGAACCTTTATGAGTCTCTGCATTCATTGCTACCCATCACAAGAGAAGCTTCCCTAAAGATAGCAGCACTAATCGATGCGTATAAGCAAATGTTTAAAAAGCAATTTTAAAACATGTTTATTTAGTAAAATATCAGTAGTAGGCTCCCCATAGGTCCAGTCACAGAATTTTGGCCAGATTTACCTTACCAAGTATGACATCCCTCCAATGGTGCAAGCATCAAATCCAAGCAAAATGTCGCTGGTTGCCACAGCAGTGGCAGGATCTAGAACCATATAGAAGAAACCTTTAGAGGATTATCTGTCTTAGGTTAGTCTCCTCCCAAGTCTACAAGCCATTACCTTGGTTGGGTTAATTGAAGCAGGAAGATCCATCCTAAAGCTGGGCGGTGCCATTTTCTACAACTCATAGAACAAGGAAGCGAGCCTAGCACCAGTATCCATCTCTCTGCCTCCTGACTGTGGATGCCATGTGACCAGCTGCCTCATGCTCCTGCTGCCAGGCTTTCCTTGCCATTGTGGACTGTGCCCATAAACTTTAGGCCACAGTAAACCTTTCTCTTTTAAACATCGTTTGTCAGGGATTTTTTTACCCAGTGATAGAAAAAGGAACTAAGATTACCCCATAATTATAACATTTGCTATTATACCAATGGGCACATCACACCTGGAATCATTATTGCAGCTCTCTGGGTAAGACCACTGATGACTTTTCTTCTGAAGCAGCCCACACGTGCCTTCCAGAACAATGAATGCTAGCCACTGTGGAAGAAACTTCCAGCTCAGGATTCATTTTTCTCTGCCCTGCCATCAGCTAGTTATGGTGAGCAGCTAAGAGTTTTCTTTCCGTTGATAAGGAACATCCAATATTTTGCTTAGAAATAAAGGTAAACTGGGAGTCATTTGTGTCCATTGGTCACTGCCGAGAGCTGCAGCGTTTACCATGTGAGAGTCTCACGCCTGTGCATGTGAGCTCAGATGTGAACGGCTTTGGGGGGAGTAAACAAGAAAGCAAGGAGGTAGAGCAATTCTGAGGTTCAAGATCAGCACTGAGGAGATGCAAAATAATTAAATACGCTTCATGAGAACATGTGTGTCTGCAAAAGTAGCTGCGCCGTGAGAAAAGCATCCACATAATTGATGCACAGCTGATGTCTGGGATGTGGCCGGAGTGAGGATGACCTCTTCCTTGGGTGCTTTGTCCTGTCGTCTGACTATATTACACATTTAATCCTTTGAATTTGGAAGAGAAAATCAAGAAGGGCCAATCTTGTAATAGGATAAGTCGTTCAAAGCAAAGGCAAACACATTCAACAGAATATTAACCTTTTCCAGACAACAACATGGCTGAAACATAGTCTGAACTTAAGTCTCTGGGTGAGAGTGGCCTCATTTCCACTGCCTTGTGATCCATCTGTGACAGGTTCACAGGTTGTACCAAACAGATATTGAATATCCTGGCAGATCATCTTGCTACTAGGGTGATCCCTGGAAAGGAATTTGTCATTGACCAAATTCTCTGCTCTAGCTGCTGAAGTCA
Source organism: Ondatra zibethicus (assembly GCA_004026605.1). Lineage (NCBI taxonomy): Eukaryota > Metazoa > Chordata > Mammalia > Rodentia > Cricetidae > Ondatra > Ondatra zibethicus. The sequence goes on from PVIU01002894.1 coordinate 47,577, forward strand.
CATGTCAATCTGCTACCATGGTCACCCTGTCTGGAACGGCTTATGATTCTTAAGAGGAAGAGTGTGGGAGTTTGTGGAAAGTCCCAGACTCCTTTGACCACACCTTTTCAAGTTCTACTCTGGCCACCCTGAGTCTCACTAGGTGGGATGGATAATCTTTGTGTGATCCACACCAGCCTAGGGTCTTCCACAGGAGTGCACAAGATGGGCAGTCATAACCATATAGTCATAGACGATGTTTGGATCCAGCTTTGGACACTGAATTGAATGGTATTCTAATAGAGGCATACATGCCCAAACTGCACCATCAGTAGGGGAAACAGCACTCTTGACTTAATGTTGTTCAGTCAGGATTGTAGCCAGAATGAACTGCCTTGGTTCAGATCTCTTTCACTGTTGGCCATTTCCATGCACTCTAGGCAAAGGGAGCCTGGGTAGGCAGCTGATGTTCCTGCCTGAGGTGATGTCTGTGAACCTCTGGCCAGACTGTTAAGCTTTGCATGTAGACAGCTGGACTCATTTTCATTTGGCCGTTGTCTCTCCACATGCAGGGAGGGGAAAAGATGGGTGAGCCAGAGATAAAATGAGATGATTGACATTTATTCTGTCTCTGCCCTGAAATAGTTGGACCTGGGGCAACGGTTGGCTTCGTTATTCTCTGGCTATATGACCTTGGCCAAATTCCAGGACTCTTTTGAAATTCTGTTTCCATATCTGCCCAGTGGAGATGCTGTTGCTGAGGAGTGGAAACACTCAGAGCTCCCTACACACAGCCAGCACACAGGGTAACAAAGGGACGAGGCAGAAGTTATGGTGACTCTGGGGCCATGACATGCATGCTTGTCATGCTTGTTAGACCCTGTGTTTGATGTCATCTGCAAACCTGTGGCAGGAGTATGTAACATAGCTGTGTCCACCAAGGTGCTTGATAGTTTTATATTTAATTCTCAAGTATTCGATCCTTGAGAAATTTTACTTGTGGTTACCATTTCCAGAATGTCACTAAAAGATGAAGAAGAAGAAGGAGGAAGAGGATGAGGAGGAGGAGGAGGAGGAGGAGAAGCGGAAGGATGAAGAGGAGGAGGAGAAGGAGAAGAAGAAGAGGAGGAAGAGGAGGAAGAAAGAAATGAAAAAAGAAGAAGAAAGGAGGGAGAGAAGAAGAGAAGGAAGAGATGACAGAGGGGGAATTGATGGAGAAAATAAGAGGATTGGTAGATAGAAAAGGGAGACAGAGGAGGAGATGGAGGAGGACAAGGAAGGGGAGAGATATTCTCTGCCAATAGTAGGTGGGTTTCCCTGGTAGCATCCTGCTGACAACCAGCATGCAGTGTCTATTCAAACAAGAATTGTGCCCCCTGTGGCTGCAACAATGATTGCACACATATGTCTTACCTGGCCTATGCTTTATTAATGCCTCTTGAGTAGGTGGGATTGTTCCCTGCTGCATAGATAGAGCTTGCTAACATCACCCAGCATGGCAATGGCCATCTCCAGAACCCAACTTTAGGTACCATACCTCTCAGTGGCACCCCAGCCTGATTTACACATCTACCCTCTCTGCCATGTTAGAAGTCTGATTTGTAGCTTTCGACAAATACAGCATCCCTTCATGATAAAGGTCTTGGAAAGAGTAGGGATACAAGGAACATACCTAAACATAATAAAGGCAACATACAGAAAGCCAACAGCCAACATCAAACTAAATGGAAAGAAACTCACAGCAATCTCACTGAAATCAAGAACAAGATAAGGTTGTTCACTCTCTCCATACCTATTTAATATGATTCTTGAGGTCCTAGCTAGAGCTTTAAGACAACAAAAGGAGATCAAGGGGATACAAATCAGAAAAGAAGAAGTCAAACTCTCACTATTTGCTGATGATATCGTAGTTTACATAAGTGACTCCAAAGATTCTACCAAGGAACTTCTACAACTCATAAACACTTTCAGTAATGCAGCAGGATACCAGATTAACTCAAAAAAATCAGTAGCCCTCCTGTACACAGATGATAAAAGGGCTGAGGAAGAGATCAGAGAATCAACACCCTTCACAATAGCCACAAATAGCATAAAATATCTCCGAGTAACTCTCGGAGTGGAAGACTTACATGACAAGAGCTTTAAATCTTTGAAGGAAGAAATTGAAGAGGACACCAGAAAGTGGAAAGATCTTCCATGCTCTTGGGTAGGTAGAATTAATATAGTAAAAATGGCAATCTTACCAAAAGCAAGCTACAGATTCAATGCATCAAAATCCCAGCAAAATTCTTCACAGACCTCAAAAGAACAGTACTCAACTTCATATGGAAAAGCAAAAAACCAAGGATAACCAAAACAATCTTGTACAATAAAAGAATTTCTGGAGGCATCACAAACCCTAACTACAAACTCTACTACAGAGCTACAGTACTGAAACAGTCTGGTATTGGCATAAAAACAGACAGGAGGACCAATGGAACTGAATCAAAGATCCAGATATTAATCCACACACTTTCGAACACCTGATTTTTGACAAAGAAGCAAAAAATATCAAATGGAAAAAAAGAAAGCATATTTAACAAATGGTGCTGGCATAACTGGATATCAACATGTAGAAGGATGAAAATAGATCCATATCTATCACCATGTACAAAACTCAAGGCCAAATGGATCAAAGACCTCAACATAAAGCCAGCCACACTGAACCTTATAGAAGAGAAAGTGGGAAGTACACTTGAACACATTGGCACAGGAGACCATTTCCTAAGAATAGCCTCAGTAGTACAGACACTGAGAGAAACAATTAATAAGTGGGACCTCCTGAAACTGAAAAGATTCTGTAAAGCAAAGGACTCAGTCAACAAGACAAAATGGCAGCCTACAGAATGGGAAAAGACCTTCACCAACCCCACATCAGTCAGAGGTCTGATCTCCAAAATATACAAAGAAATCAAGAAATTGGTCATCAAAAGAAGAAATAATCCAATAAAAAATAGAGTACAGACCTAAACAGAGAACTCTCAACAGAGGAATCTAAAATGGCTGAAAGACACTTAAGGTAATGCTCAACATCCTTAGTCATCAGGGACGTGCAAATCAAAATTCTCTGAGATTCCATCTTACACCTGTAAGAATGGCCAAGATCAAAAATACTGATGACAACTTATGCTGGAGAAGATGTGGGGCACTCCTGCATTGCTGGTGGGAGTACAAACTGGTCAGCTCCTTTGGATATCAATGTGGTGATTTCTCAGAAAATTAGGAAACAACCTACCTCAAGACCCAGCAATACCACTTTTGGGTATATATCCAAAGGATGCTCAATCATACCACAAGAACATGTGCTCAATTATGTTCATAGCAGCATTGTTTGTCATAGCCAGAACCTGGGAACAACCTAAATCCCCCTCTACCAAGAATGGATAAGGAAAATGTGGTACATTTACACAATGGAGTACTACACAGCAGAAAAAAAAATCTTGATATTTGCAGGCAAATTGATGAAGCTAAAAAATATCATACTGAGTGAGATAACCCAGACCCAGAAAGACAATTATCATATGTACTCACTCATAAGTGGTTTTTAAACATAAAGCAAAGAAAATCAGTCCACAAATCACAATCCACAAGAACCTAGACAACAATAAGGACCCTAAGAGAGACTTACATAGATCTAATCTACATGGGAAGTAGAAAAAGACAAGATCTCCTGAGTAAATTGGGAGCATGGGGACCTTGGAAGAGGGCTGAAGGGGAGAAGCAGAAAGGGGAGTAGAGAAAAATGTAGAGCTCAATAAAAATCAATTTCAAAAAGCAAAAAAAAAAAGAACTCTGATTTGCATAGCATCCTTGAGGACCATATATGCAGCAACACTCTACACTCTGTGGGGAGGGGGATCTTTCCCCATCACTTTCTTCCTCTCCCTGGGGTCTAGAAAGAACTTATTGGTCATTGCCCAGTCAGGCAGACACATGATGCTAGGAGCCTCCTCTCCCTGTGGCCCATCCTCCTACCATGCAGTGTTTGCCTCTGAACATGGAGGGCAATGACCTCTATTAGGAAGCCATGTTGTGATTAGTCCTGTGTCCATCAGTTGTCACATTGCATGTGTATTCCCAGCTTCTCAGGAGCCAGCAGCTGCTGGTCTGAAATGACAATTAGGGGAACCTTCAAACAGATACTCATTCCCATCCTGCTGAAAACCCATTCATCTTTCATCTCCCACACTGAAGTGAATGACCCCATGGTTTCAATGTTGAGTTCTAGGTCAAAGGGCTTTATTTGTAACTCTGATCCTTAATATCTGATGATGTGGAATTGCTCCCTGGCAAGCAGGTGGGTACCATCACCATCATGTCCTTAGTTAAATGCAAAGTAAAGCCTCAGGGAGACACAGCCACACAGCTGTTAAAATGGCACACTGTTTTGGTTATTATTTTAAAAATTTGACCAGTACTCATCCTCCATTTTTCCACATCAGACTAATTTTTCTTTGAAAAGTTGTCACGCCTGGGCTGGTAAGAGGGCCTCTGCCCAAGTGTTCTGCCCAGGTGCTTCATTTAGCCTAGTCCCAGGTCTTTGCTGGGTTATTGTGCTGTTACATGTCACCTTGTCTCTGAGATAAATAGGGCTTCTCAGAAGAAGAACAGCTATGCACCCAAAAGATGGAAAGAGAGGATGGATGGAAGGAAGGAAGAATGGATGGATGGGTGGATGGAAGGACAGAGGGTGAAAGAGGAGAGTGGGGATAAAGGGAAGGAGGCATGGATGGAAGGGAAGGAGGGATAGAGGGACAATGGAAGAATAGAGAGCTAGGGGAAGGAAAGAATGGATATAGGGAAGATCTCTCTCTCTCTCTCTCTCTCTCTCTCTTTTTCTGACTACAGTCCCTGCTTTACATTCCTGTCCCTTAGAACTAAAGGACTGCTGACCTGTTAGGGCTTCAGCTGTGTGGAAAGGAATAGTGAGGTGAAGATGAACTGCCTCTGAAAGCAGTGGAGGACTTCTGCTCTCAGAAAACAGTCTACTTTGTTTACTGGGAGACCTAAAGCCCAGAGGGACTCTTCTCAGTTAGGCAGGCTTGGAAAGCAGAGCAGAGAGGAGAAGCTGGGGTGGGGGTGGGGTAGGGAGGCACTTCCAAGTGGGAGGAAAGAGAGCAGAGCATCTGCCCCAGACACTACATAGCCACAGCAGGACAGAAAGGCACTGGCTGCTGCTGGTCTGGTCAGAGGCTCAGATGGGAAAATAGAATGTGGCTTCATCTGGGCAGAGTCCATGGCATTTCAGCTTCTATTGCCTTCACCTGGGTTGCCAAAGGGCTGGAGGGCAATGTATTCTGTAACAGACTGTAGCGCATGGGTGCTGTATATTTATTTATCTATGTATTCATTCATTCATTATTCACGCATATGTGGATGCATAAGTGTGTCAGTGTCCATTGCTCCTTTTAAAAGATTCTCTTACATTTATTTGTTATTTTGTGGGTGTATGGCTAGATGCGCATGTTCCATGGTATACATTTGGAAGTCAGAGGACAGCTTGTGAGAGTTGGTTCTCTCCTTCCACTGTGTGGATTCCAGGAACTGAATTCAGTAGAGGCACCTCCAACCACTGAGCTATGTCACTAGCCCTCCACCTTGTTTTTTGAGACAATGTCTCTCACTAGCCTAGAACTCACCAAACAGGTTAGTCTGGATGGCCATGAGTCCCCATGAAGGACTTTTCTGTCTTCATTTTCCCATAATTGGCATAACAAGCAAACACTACTGTAGTAGGAAGCCACTTATTTGTTCCTGGCTGCTCAGCCCTGAAATAATCACACAGAAACCATATTACTTGCAATACTGCTTGGCCAATAGCTTAAACGTATTTCTGGCTAATTCGTATCTTAAATTAATCCATCTCCATTAATCTGTCTATTGCACTTGGCTGTGGCTTACCAGGTAAAGTTCCAGCATGCCTGTCTCTGGTGGGGCTACATGGCTTCTCCTGACTCTGCCTTCTTTCTCTCAGCATTCAGTTTAGTTTTCCCTGTCTGGTAGACTCTTTCATGAAAGAGGAACCCCAAAGGACCATCTCACCTTTAGGCAAGTTCAACAGTCATCTCTCTGTGGGTCCCGCATGTCCAGCTCGCACAGCATACCATCAAGCCGTCCAGGCAAGAACAGTTTCTTGCCCAAATGACTACCAAACTCCATAAGAAGCCTCTTTGATGCCCATCATCCTCTTGAAGTAGATTGGTGCTGCTAGGAGCAGATGTGTCTTATTGTCATGAAATGTCCTAAGCTTTTAAAACATTTTAAATGCCATATTCTTTAGTCTTTGAAAGGTTTGAAGAATGCCTATTAATCTGAAATACATCTCTGTACATCTAGAAAATCTAACTAACATGACTACAAGGTTGACTATTATAGATGATTATCTATTAACCTATATTTCTTAATTATACATCACATTTTTAAATAAGCTACAAAACATAATACCTTAATCAAGAGCAGAAATATCATATAACAAAATTGATCTTAAATTTGTATCAATAAACCAAGATTTATACCAATGCAAATCTCTATAGCACGCTACCACAGGTGGCATTTTAGGTGCGTTCTGGGAATTGAACTTAGGGCCTCATTGCTTGCATGACAATCACTTGACTAACAGCACCTTCCCACTACACCAATTTCTCCCACCTTCAATCTCTCTGGTGTATATATGAGGTGGAGAGTTTCTCCAGGCTTTTCCATGACCGAAACTTCAGGAGTCTATGTATGCAAGCAATGAGGTGACCAGTTGCTTTCTTCTTGCTATTGGCATATATGCCCTCAGGAAGTTCTCAGGGATAGTAAATTCCTTGAGGACCAGGAAGGCTGCTTAAAAGAGGGTTAAATAGAGCTATCGAAGACAAATTCTCACAACATTTTATTATATGCTATGAAAGCTTTGCTTATATCATTAGATAAGTTGGCATTGTGACTCAATAATAATGTCAATTTATGTTCAGAAAAAGTCTGCAATTTGTAAATGCAGGTTTTGAGCAAAATCTTGTAAAGCAGAGAGGGTATAAGATGAGAAAAAAAAAACTGCCAACAGCTACAGGATCTATGCCAGTGTGATCTCAGTTGAAGAAAGGTCCAGTCATACTTTAGAAATGAAGAAAGAGGTTGGTGGGGCTTGTATTTAAGTTTTATACAAAATGGAATGTATGCCAATCAAACAGGGCATCCCAAGACCATAGAGCAAATTTGGACCCTACTTGTAGCAATAGTCGGAGGTTCTTGAAGGTTCCAAGCAGAGAAGTGACCTTGCCAGACTGTGTGGATTTCAAAGAAGACACGGGAAGCCTGGAAGTATTATCTCTGCAAAACAGAATGAAAGAAGCAAGAATGTGAGGTGGGGACTCCTTGAGTGGCTACTGTTACCATCCAGGTGAGGTGTATGGTGAGCTGGTCAGACCAGAGTCCTAACCAAGAGCCTCCTGAGGAGGTTTCTTTGCAACCTGAGTTGACCTGAGTACAGCATTGGAGGCTTCTGGAATGTTTCTAAGTTCTGACAGCCAGTTTAGTTAACTTATGGTTGCAGAGATCCTTTTAGTCTACTCCCCATAAAAATGTCAACCCTTCAAGACTTCCAATCTCAAATCATTTTCAGTAAACTATGCATAGTTATGTCAGTGCAAAAGATGGCCACAGAAGCCTATAGAGTCCGGTTGTTCTCGATGTGTGGGGTAATGATGCTGGGTGTGAAGTCAGCCATGTGTCTGCCCAGCTGCCATGGGGCACCAAGGCTGAACTCATTCTGAAGTGGAGACAATGTGTCATCAGTAGAGACATGCTTCTGGAGCCTCCTCCTAGACTCCAGCCTGGTATGTTTGGGACTGTACCTTAACCCTTGGTGGCCTCCACAACTCCTACAAAGGGTACCTAGACCCTTGGTGGCCTCTACAACTCCTACAAAGTTTCCCCCACTATCAATGACAGGAGGATCTAGTGTGTGTACCAGTTTTGTTGTTCACAAAAAAATGAGCAAACATGCAATACAGCTCTATTTCATACACAGTCTACATAAAGGTAGGTTCTGGGTCTATCTACCAAGTAGGGTACAGAGCAAAAGCTTCTGGAGTCACTCTGATATGCAAGTGAATCATTCTATTATGTTTCCTAACAGGCCCAGAGGAAGCGCAGGTGCTATGTGAGGTCTCAGAGAGATAAGTTTGCTTGCATTCCATTGCTGAATTGCTAGTGTCCTGATAACTATTTCTGCTTTAATTATAGCTGTAGAAAATTTTGGTCCAACCGAATTTGGCCTTTAGTGTTAATTGGGTATTGACAGAACTTCAGGTTTTTTGAGAGTCAAATAGGAACTCCTAGGGCTGATGTTAAAGCCAGGGGTAGCATGCTTACCTGGCATGTATGGACCCTGTGTTTGAGCTTCAGGACTAAAAAAACCAAGTATGGTGTTGCACACCTGTAATCACAGCACTTGGGAAGTGGAGACAGGAAGATCAAGAGTTCAAAGCCATCCTTGGCTACAAAAAGTGTTTAGGACCAGCTCGGGCTACATGAGATCCACTGTCAAGAAACTAATTTATTTAATTTTTTAATTTAATTTATTTAATTTCTTGTTGGATAAAAGTAGAGCTTTGATATTTTAAGTGTCAATAAATGCTTAAAATATATCTTTGTCCATATCTCTGGTAAGTTTTTTGGTTCATTTATACAAGTAAAATAGTTTGACAAACATTAATACTTTAAAGTTTTTCTAATCCATTGCCTCAAGCCTTTGTAAATAATTATGTCAATTTACTTCTTAATGATAATGTATAAAACTCTTATAATACAGGCTCTAAGACAAATCTATTTACTTTATAAAATTCTTCTTAATTTCATAGATAAAACATCAAATTATTTTTTGATGCCTTTATTACCTTCCAAGGTAATATTTTGTTTTGGTTGCTGATTTCAGATATTTATTTTCTTGAGAGAATAAAAAGTCAGCTAGGAACTCCTAGGACTGGGGCTGAAGCCAGGTGTAGAGTGCTTGCCTAACATGGTGAACCTGTGTTTGAGGCCCCAGAACTGAAGGCACCTACTGTAGTGTTACACACTGGCAATCTTAGCACTTGGGAGGTGGAAGCAAGAGGATCATGAGTTCAAGTTTATCTTTGGCTACACAGGGAGTTCAGGACTGTCAGAGGAAGGCTGCATCTGGAGTGGAAATGGGGTCTTGTGGGTCTCCCTGGCTGTGGAAGGACTTTGATTTTTCTTTATGGGACGAGGAAACCATTGCAGGGTTGTCAAATTCATTTTACTCAGCTCACTTAGCTGCTGCTCTGAAGAAGAAAAACCAAGATGTAACCACAGACAGGAAGTTGATGTAGCTGTCTGGGTAGGAGTTGGGGATGCTGCATGGTACCTCAGTGTTAGCACTGGAGGTGGAGCGGAAAAAAGAGCTCAGACTTGTGTATTAAAAGGTAGAGTTGGCCAGAGCAGCTGAGAGATGCATGCCTGAGCCTGGGAAGATGGATCAGTGGATAAAATGGTCACAATATGAGCATGAGGACCTGAATTTGACCCCCAGTTCCCATGTAAAAGACAGACATGGCAACACATGCCTGTAATCATAATATTGGGGAGATAGAGATGGGAGGATCTCTGGGGCATTCTGGTGAGACACATACACTCATGCACATGCATGCACACCTTTACACAAACATTTACACTTGATGGGGGAAATTATCAACCAATCACATCTAGTTGGGGTGTGGCTACCTGAACCCCCAGGTAGATAAACGGAGAGAACACAGGTGCTCTCTCTCTCTCCATGTGTTCACAGGACAGATAGGACTTTGGAGCTCCCACCCTTGTAGCGTGAGTCTCCCCTCTTTTCAATCATTAAAAATACCTGTTCTTCTTGAGCAGGCTTGGTTATTTATTGTGCCGACCTAATTCATCTACAACTGGTGCCCTTTCGTGGGGCTCTAGCTGCACTCATTTGGACATAGACTGTCCCAGCTCCCTCCCGATTGAGCCTGCTCAGTGCTAAGTGCAGGTATCCAGCCCAGCCCCATAGCTGCATCTCTGCGTGTTCCCCTGAGCCCTTCCCTGCTGGGGTTTCCCTGTGCCACTCTGCCCCGCCTGGCCCGGGCGCTGTATCGCGGGGCCTCGGGTGTGCCAGCCTCTCCCTAGCCTGCTGCCCTGCACTCAGCCCGGCTGGGCTCACTCCTGCCGCCCAGTCCCAATGGGTCCCTGAGCAGCCGCCCGCCTTGGCCACCATGCGCCGCTGTGCTAGCTTCATAGCGGCTCACTCCCTGCTCGGCTCACTCCCTGCTAGGCTTCTTTCCCTAGCCGGTGCTACAGGCTTTGGGGTCAGCCAAAGCCACTGCGGGCAAAGGCCCTGTCCACTATCCTGGCAACTCCAGCAGGCGCTGGACAAGACAGCCGCCACTCTCTGCGCCGCCCTCGCCACTTTCCTGGTGCACTTCCATGGGAACAAACCCTATTGTACCTGGTTTGCGCCGCTGGAGCGGGAGACTATAGAACAGCCACAGAGCTCCACAGAGCTCATGGTCTGTAATTTATACTAAAAAAACCTCTTGATTTGAGTATATTTTGCAGCCCCCCTATTCCACCTAAATTCAGATCTAAACCGAGCACGTGAATTCCAGGGCACTGCGACACCTACTAGCAAGTAATGGTTATTACACCTACTCCAACTGATTACGCCACAGGTGAGTTTTGAGGAAGGGGCAAAATGTCAGACAATCTAACCATCCGAGGTTTCAATAGCTTTTTCACTTACACCATGTGTGACATCTTCCAAGACACATATGAAGCCCTTCCTACAGGGCTATTTCTAGGATTCACCTTTTTTCTTGTATTCTGTAGTTTTTTCATAAAATTATGGTTTGACAATAGAAAGATGATGCAGTTTTACAGACTGAATCCAGGCTTCTTAGAAAAGAAATTGGAGATCTAAAGAAGAAAACAACCAGCTTAACTAACAATTTTCAGTCAGCTGAGGTACTTTTAAACACAATTGAAACTGGTGCCAAACTCCTTAAAGAGGAGGTCATACACCTACAAGACAATATGAACACTTTAAATACTGAAACTCGGTCAAATGAGCTGCTTTTAGAAATGGTCCAGACTGATACCAAACTTTTCAAAAAAGAGATTTTACATCTGAAGGAGGATGCTAGGACTTTGCTTAACAGGACTCAGTCAACTGAGATATATTTGAAAAAGGTACAGTCTGATAGTAATTCACTTAAAGAGAGATTTAGCACTCTGGAGAAGGAAACAGCTGATTTGACACTTAATAGTAACTCATTTAAAGAGAGAATTAGCACTCTGGAGAAGGAAACAGCTGATTTAATACTTAATAGTAATTCATTTAGAGAGAGATTCAGCAGTCTGGAGAAGGAAACAGCTGATTTGGCACATAGGACTCAATCCATGACAATGGGTGCTCAAACATTATTTGAGAGAATTTGCACGGTTGAATGTATTAATCAGACTCTGTCAAAGGGGTATGACAGATTGACTGATAGAATGTCTCTCCAAGAAGGTACTATACATGCCATTAGGATTATGTCCAAGGATGAGATATTTTCTTTAATGGACAGACTTCATACCTAAGAATCCTCAATGAGGGCATTAGAGCAGAATACTGGAGAGGAGATCCAGACCTTGCAGAAGGCAATGGTAAACATATTTGAAAAGATTGAGGAAATTATTGACTTTGATGGTCAGGAGCAAAGGGTAAGAAGGCAAAATTTAACTTTGTCAGTGCGTAAAACGCTCCGGGATAGCTTCCCCAGAGTTCTACCTGCTTTCCCAGTAATAAGATCAGAAAAGGTAGCCGGTTCCAAATACCCTAAGGTTATCAAGGAATATACATGGGAGCCCATATGTATGAGTGATTTGAAAGAAATTAAACAAGCAATTGTGACTTACAGACTACATTCATCCTTTGTTAGAGAGATGGTCAAAACCTGGGCTTTCAGTACCAAAGCCACACCTCAGGATTGGGCTCAGGTAATCTCAGCTATCCGAGAAAGTAGACCACAATTGCACTGGAGGTGCCTTTTTAAAGAGGAAGTGAAAGTTTTAGAACAACAGGAAAGAGTGAAAGGAACTGAGATATCCCTAGATAAAATTCTAGGTGACGGACTCTACTCTGATCCTCAGGACAAAGCTCTTTATGATGACCACACCCTGTCCGTATGTGCCACAGTAGCTTTAAAGGATTGGGATAGAGTTCAGGAACCAGGACAGAGAGTGGAATCATATCTTAGGGTTAAACAGGGTCAAAGAGAACCCTTTAGCGATTTTTTTGCAAAGACTAACGAGAGCTGTACAAATAGGGATAACTGACCCAGAAGCTAGGCGTATAATAATTGAATCTTTAGCTTATGAGAATGTCAACATAGAGTGCAAAAGGATCCTGGGGCCTTTAAAGATCAGATCAGCACCCTTGGATGAATGGGTCTTGCATACAATGAATGTTAAGACATTTGATTATGGTACTGAAGTGTGGGTAGGAGAAGCAATTTCCAATGGTAAGAGAAGACATCAACATACCAAGTGTTTTAATTGTGGTAAAATGGGACATATGAGAAGGGATTGTAGACAATGGATTTCCAGGAATAATGCCTCTTCTGGAAATAACAGGAACAGGAAGACTCAGCCTTCAGGTTTATGTAGAAGGTGTGGCAAAGGCCAGCATTGGACGAATGAATGTAGGTCAACAAGAGATAGACAAGGCAACCCGATACCATCGGGAAACGCCATGGGGGGCCTCTCGCAGGACCCCATGACGAATGTGGTCCAGTCATTCCCGGTTACTATGGAGAATGTGCCTCTTCAGGTAAATTAGAAGGCCCCATGCCTACTGTCAAAAGCAATAATGGTCTGAATGATGAGATAAATGTAGAGAATGAGTCAAGAAATCTGGTGGGACAGAGGAAACGTATATTCTGGCAGACTACTATAAATGAACAAAGACCAAATCTAAAAGTGTGTATAAATGGCATTTTTATTGAAGGCTTATTAGACACAGGTGCAGATGTATGTATCATTACTCCAAAATCTTGGCATCTGAATTGGCCTCTTCAGGAGGTAGATGTTCAGTTCATGGGAATTGGAACCCTATCTTGGGTAAGACAAAGCATGAGATGGATTGAATGCATAGGGCCAGAAGGGCAAATAAGAAAACTAAGGCCATATGTAGCCAATATTGAAGTGAATTTATGGGGTCGTGACCTATCACAACAATGGAATACCCAGATTAACATTCCTGCTGCCCCTAAAGCTTATATTTCTGAGGAAAATATTAGAAGATATTATAGATGATGAACACCGGCCATTTGGGCTGTACAAGAACACAAAGTAATTGATGACCCTTCAGATGTACCAACAGCCCTGCCTTTAAAATGGTTGACTAAGAAGCCAATATGGGTCAAGCAATGGCCTTTGGCTGAGGAAAAGTTACAGGCTTTAGAATAGCTGGTATCAGAGCAATTAGATGCTCACCATATAGAAGAATCTACCAGCCCTCTAGCACAAGGTAATTCAGAAATTGATCAATTATTGATTGGAAGTGTGCTGCAGGCCTCTGAATTTCATAAAAAACACCACGTCAATAGCAAAGGTTTGAAGAAAGAATTTTCTATAACGTGGCAACAAGCTAAGGAGATTATAAAGAGATGCCCTACTTGCTCTTTGTATAACCAAACATCACTACCTGCAGAGACTAACCCAAAGGGTACTCAAAGGAATGAAATTTGGCAGATGGATGTGTTCTACTTTGCAGAATTTGGCAAATTAAAATATCTACACTACACCATTGACACTTATTCAGGTTTTCAATGGGCAACTGCTTTAAGCTCAGAAAAAGGTGATTCAGTAATCACACATTTATTAGAAGTCATGGCCATCATGGGTATACCTGTACAAATAAAGATAGATAATGGTCCAGCTTATATCTCAAGGAAAATGAAATGTTTTTTTGCTTATTACAATATTAAACATGTTACAGGTATACCACACAATCCTACAGGTCAAGCAGTTATAGAAAGATCAAATTGAACTATAAAGAATATGTTACACAAGCAGAAAGGGGTGGAAAATACCCCCAGAAATAGACTACATAATGCCTTATTAACCTTAAATTTTCTTAACGCTAATGAAAAAGGGACAACAGTAGCAGAAAGACATTGGATAATGGAAAAGTCTGCTGAATTAAATCAACCAGTTTATTTCAAGGATGTGCTGACCTCACAATGGAAGCCAGGAGATGTGCTGCATTGGGGAAGGGGTTTTGCTCTTGTTTCCACAGGAGAAGAAAAATTATGGATACCATCGAAATTATAAAGGTTCGGATTGAAGAGGAGAAACCTCTTGGAAAGGAGAAATGACAGCTTATCCACAATGATGATAATCATACAGGTGGTAAGAAAGGCATATAGGATGGGGGCAGGGTTCTGTTCTTATCTCAGCAACACAATACTCATCTTCAAAAAATTAAGGGGACCCTGGATGTTTGAATACTGACAGATGGAAACAATTTACAATCCAATAAGGATCAGCAAGAAAATCAAATGGGTTCTGTAAGTTAAAATATTCATAACATACTTTTAGAGGCACATGAATATACTTATATTTATAAATATATGGAGCTGATTTTGGAGTTTGACTCTGGCTCAGTCCCTCTCTAATTCCAAGCCTGTTGTTAAGAGGAAACCCAGAGTTTCTGTCTCATGTCAAGAGCCATGACATGGGACAAAAGGAAAAAATAATTTATAACACTTCTTTGCCTTTCTTCATATCTATTTCTGTCTTTATTATACCTTTTATTGAATATATATGTATGTCTATATAAATAGTGCTTAAGTTTTCCTTAATAAACAATAAATTTCCCTACAGTAATCTTTGAAGTTTCCAGGAAGAAGATGGGACCCCACAACAACAACTCCACCTGTTTACTCTGACGTCATGATGCTGATAGTGCTACTACAAGACCTGTTTCAAGTACCAGCTGCACAGGACGGTTCCAACTTGGTTAGCTGACATGGTGCAGTTCTTTTACAACATTCTGGCCAGACCTCCACAAAATACTCAGAGACTGTTTGCAATTTTATCAGGCCAAATATTAATCTGGTAATTTAACCATCATTTATTTTAACAGGATCTCCTAGAAAGAACGTCACCCCCATGACAGCTGGAATTAACTTTAGAGGATGAAGTCCCTTCTCCCAGCAAAGTTTGCCCTCAGGCTTAGGGACATCATTTAGGGGTTGATTATAATTGGTATATGGTTTAGAGATGGGGGAGGAATTTTATAGGCCCAGGGATCTTGAAAAAAAAAGAGGGATACTTGGATAATGGGATAATAGATTGGTTTTTGTGAATTATTGTTTTTAGACAATCATATTGGTACAGATTTTTGTATATTGATACAAAGTTAAATTATATTGAATATTGTATGCATGTATACTTCTACCTCTGTTTAAAACATTGTTTATGTATTGATATATATATTTACCATACTGCAATGTACATTACTACCTCCGATTAAGATACTTATATGTTGTTTATATTTGAAGGTCATTGTCCTCATTTATTGCACAGTTGTTTATTGTTGTAGTTTTTAAGTTAGATAGGTATTGAGAATTATAGATCAATAGTCATCTATGTTTGTTATATTTATAATTAGACTAATCAGGTTCTTTAGATACATAGAGATTATATTCAGTATAGATAGATAATCTTCAACCTCTTCAAGGAGACGTAGAAAATGGCCTTTAATCTAATTTAGAGTTTTGTAATTTCATGGGAGTGAGACACAATCGCTCCTAGCAATACCAATCTATTCCCGAAAGAATGTTAAGCACCAGAGACACTCCACCTGGAGCCTTTCTTCTTGGCAGAACTGGCCTGAAGAAGTATTAGGTCGGCACAAATCAATAACCAAGCCAGCTCAATAAGAACAGGTATTTTTAATGAATGAAAAGGGGGGAAACTCACGCTACTCAAGCCGAAGTCCTATCCATCTGGTGGACACCGCATGGAGAGAGAATACACCTGTGTTCTCTTGATTTTCTTCCTGGGGTCCAAGTGGCCACACCCCAACTTGATGTGATTGGTTAATGGCTTTTCCTCCATCACTGGCCTTTGGGTAAAGAAATGCCCATACCTCAACCACTGACAGAGATACAGAGTATCCATAAGTGGATAAAACAGAACTGTCATATCCTGCCAAGACAGGGTAAGATAGTTTTGAAAAGTTTCTTGCCTTTGAAAATGGTATGTCAGTTACTTTAGGCCTTAGCCAAAGTTGGTTGCTTCAACATTGCAAACGAGATTTTGGGTGATTGCCCAGGTAGTTAGTTGTCTCTGTCACTTGTTGCACATTTTGGAAGTTTCTCGATTATACTTCCTGTCCACTCAAGTAATATTACTTCCCTTCTCGGATCTTTGATGGAGTTGAAGATTAGACAATTGTAGTTACCTTCCTCACAATTTAGCCAATCCTAATTTCAATGCAATAGTTAGACTCCTTAAAATAGAATGTTTAGTAAAACTTTTGTTATGCATTCCTTGCTTAATATTGTTTATTGTTGGTAATTTTATATTTGGTATCCGTTCCTATTGTATATAGCTGTGTTGGGTTTGGATCAATTTTGTTTACACAAATGAGGGAGATGATGGGGGAAATTATCAACCAATCACATCTAGTTGGGGTGTGGCTACCTGAACCCCCAGGTAGATAAACGGAGAGAACACAGGTGCTCTCTTTCTCCATGCGGTGTTCGCAGGATGGATAGGACTTTGGGGCTCCCACCCTTGTAGCGTGAGTCTCCCCTCTTCTCAATCATTTCCCCCATCATCTCCCTCATTTGTGTTAACAAAATCGATCCAAACCCAACACAGCTATATACAATAGGAACGGATACCAAATATAAAATACCTGTTCTTCTTGAGCAGGCTTAGTTATTTATTGTGCCAACCTAATTCATCTACATACACTTATCAAATGCACACACACTTAGATATACACATGTGAAAAGATGCACAAATGCACACACATACAAATTTTCTTTCTTTTTCTCAATCTCCTGGGTTCATGAGTAGAAAAAGGCTCTCATTTTCCTCCATTTCTCCTCAACGATAGTGCTGTCATATTGCATTACATCCAAGCACCCTAAGTCATTTCTAACACCATCTGATAAAACAACCCATACATTTCCCCTTCAAATAGAAATGAATAAAATGTAATGATTACAAGAGCAGAGAGCGCCATTGTGTCACACAGGCATGCTCTTGGGTGGAACCCAATGTGGGCAGGCAAAGCTGTGCTGGGACTTCATTCTGGCATCCAGTGAGTCCAGGCTGTTTTTCCCTTGACGCATTTACAGACAGTGAGGCATAGTTCAGAGCTATTGTCTACAAGGGCTCTCAATTGTGGGGCTGCATGACATCTGTCCCTGGCGGGAGATGGGACAGAAAGATGGTAAGAGCCAAAGGATTGAGAAGTTTGCTGTGAGATTGTGTCTCTTAGTGATTTCAGAAGCCACACTTATAAAGTATCACCAACATGAGCTACACTTGTAAAGTATCACCAACATGAGCTACACTTGTAAAGTATCACCAACATGAGCTGAACACGGACAACACCAATAGATGTCCCAAAGTGGGCAGGGAAAATCTCCTGAGGACTTTTCCCTACCCAAAGAACTACAGGTAACTAAGGAATGAAGGGAACAGGAGAAGCAGTCTGACCCAGGGAAGAGCGCATAACTGATTTGCCAATGTTATGTCTTCGGTGTGACAATGTCAGTAGGGGCTGAGCCCTTGCGGTGTCAGGTCTTGAAATGCATTCTCCTTGTTCGGTGATCATCACATCACACCCTCAGCCAGTCCAGATGCATGGATCTGTGACCTACAAAAGCAAATGTAACAGGTATTTTCACCGGAGATGACCCGGCCATTAGAAATGTGATGCAGTCAAACATCCCTGCCGGTCCTGTGTCTCACGCTATTAAACATCACAACACAGATTCTGGGTAGAAACTGTTCCCTTTCAACACCAGAGACAACAATTAGCAAGGCCCTTTGAAGAATTAAACTGCAGCGATGCCAGCAGTCGAGATCAAGAATGAAGAGTCACTGTGCACCTTGCATTTCCAGCTGACAGAGGCCACACGGTTATTATTTTTTAACAAGATACTCTTCTCACATCTATTTCTTTACAATAAGGCCCAGATTGGGGAGGAGTTCACAGGCAAAGATTATAAAATAGGGTGAAAACCTAGGAAGATATAGAGTCAGCCACACAGCAGCAGCAGCCAGAGGCTGATTTATTTTATTTTTTTTATGCTATCAAAAGTGCATCGGATTTAGTAGAGAGAGATACAGGATTTTGATTTAAATACATTAAAGTTCACTTTGACTTCCAGCAGGAAAGGGGTGAAATTCACAGCTGTCTTTGGTTTAGATGTTGCCTGTGGTTTACGGTAAGGCAGCCACACAGGCTCGCACATGCACAGAGACACAGAATGTGCCTCCTCCGCACCCTTTCTGCCTTCTCTCCTCCCTAGCCTGTCTGGGTTTTCAGAGTGCCTGACACTCTCCTCTTCCCACTCTCCTGAGCGTCACCATGCCTTTGGGAAATTGGCACCTGCTGTCGTTCATCCTTGTCCTTAGCTAGCCTTCCTCATTTAGGAATGTTTCTGTCTGTAACAGCAAAGAATTATGGTCACCAAAATGGGCAGGGCAGATTGATTGGCCTCAGTCAGTGAAAGGTTATTCTCTTGGAGAAGACATTCCGTCTTGTGATATCAAGATAAGACCCCTTTAGACTCTCTCGGCCTTTCGCTCCTATTTGTTGCTTCATGGTTCCAAGATAGCTGCTGTGCCCTCGGCATTACATCTATAGTCAAGCATAAGGAAGAGGGCTTCGAGACACACATAAATAACTTCTCAAACTCCTACTTTAGCTAAACCATAGAGTTAGCGATGTAAACACTGATCACTATATAGTGGCCAGTATATAATTATCTATAAAAATTATTATTATTTTATTTTACATGTTTGGGTATTCCTCCCGACTCCTCCCTAACCCCCACGGCTGAAGCTGAGTCTAATTTTGGCAACATTGACTCTCCAGAGATATTGATCCTGAACTCTAATTCCTAAAGCTATACAGGGGAACCTCTTCTTTATTTTTATTGTGATTGTTATTTTATTTTTTTAGAAACAGAGCCTCATTGTATTGCTCAGCTTCACCTTGAACTCGCAGCATTCCCCCCCTGCCTCAGACTCCTAAGGGTGAGGATGATAAGTGTGAGCCACTGCTGACAATGACAATGCTATGGGATTCACTGAGGTGTTTGTTGTAGCTATGCAGTGTGGAATGCCTGCTTCAAGCAAGCTGACACACCCACCTCCTTGCTTGCGTACATTGTATTTTATGAGATGCATCGTCATTCTCAATTATTTTGCCACATGCATAATTGTGACCACTTGATTCAGTCATTGGTGGAGCCACCCTCCACCATCTGTTCCTCCCATCGTAGACATTTTATTATCCACCTGTTTTAGGACTTTCATTATATATATTGTGTGTGTGTGTATGTGTGTGTGTGTCACATGTGCACTTGCAAGCATGCATGCGTAAAGGTCAGAGAACAATTTGCAAGAGTCTATTTTCTCCTTCTACCACATATGTTCCAGGGGATCAAACTTAGGACTTCAGGCTCTGTAGCAAGTGCCTTTACCAAGCCAGCTTGCCAATTCTCATGCTATTTCCACTCACTACTGTCCCCCATCATTGTCTGAGGTCCTGACTCAACTCTTCAGCCTCCCAGTAGATGTCTTCCCTGGTGAGGTCCTGTGCTAAAGAGAAAATAGTACCAGAGTCTTCAGAATGTGAAGTGATGAAAATAAAACAAAATGGCATTGGACCAGGGAGGAGCAGGCGGCTGGTCCTGTGCTACTGGATAGGGAGGGCCCACAGGGGCAGAGACTCAAACAGCATGATGGTGCTAGCTAAACCAACATCTGGAGCCAGGACTTTCAAGTGAGGGGCCAGGGACATTCAAGGGAGGGGACAGCAACAATCAAGGGAGGGGGAACAGGCTGTGCAGTGGTCCTGAGACAGCAGTAAATTCACACATACAAAGGCATGGAGTCAGAATGAGAGCGTATGAGGGGAGGGGATTAGCTGCTGAGATTTGCCTGCTGTACACAACCCAGAAGCTGTCATGAAGTAACCCCCACAGAACCTGTTTCTTCTGCCATGTTTCCATGTGTCGCACCTCTGTGTGGCTCCATTCCTCTGTGTTCGCTAATCTTCTCAGCTAGTGACTTTGCTCTCTCTGTCTCTGTGTCTCTCTGTCTGTCTGTCTCTCTGCCTGTGCAGGAGGGGACCAGGGTGCTGAGGAACAATGCCATACCAAAATGTCCCTTTATGGTCTCTTGTCCTCCAGCTAACCACAAGTTGGGCTGTGGGGTGCATTGAATCAAGCTTCACTGTAACATTGTCTGATTAAGCTCAGGCAGCCACAAGGCACAGGCCAGCACATTGAGAATGAGGTGGATGACCCAGGCAACCACACTCTTCCTTGGTGGGATTCCCACCAAGGCTGCAGGACGAAGGAGGGTAGTGTGTGCTTTGAACATGGGCTAGCCCTGACTCAGCAACTGCCTTAGCGATTTTTCCTGTTGCCTGACAAAAGCATCTTAAGGAAGAGTCTAGTTTTACTCAGAATTCCAGGTTACGGTCCATCAGGGTGGGGGAAGGTAGGATTGCAGGTGGGTGAGGCAGCTGATCATATTGCATCCAGAGTCAGAAAGCAGAGAAATGAATTTGGTGCTCATCTGGCTTTCCCCAGTTTTCCTTTTCATTTGGTCCTAGACCCCATACCAGGGGCCGGTGTTGTCCACATCCAGGGAGAATCTTATCTCTCTGGAACTCTCTCACAGCCATGCCTACCTATAGTCAGGTTGACAATGAAGATCAACCATCCCAGCCAGGGACCCTTCCAGGAGAGTCCTGAGAGTAAAAGGCTGTTTGTGGAGGCGTGTTAATCCCACCAGTTGAGAACAAGATCACTACCACAATTTAAAGTCAAATTTAAAACAGGTTTTAATTAAATCCTGGCCAGGTAGGTGGGCTCTGGCCAGGCTCATCTCTTGGTTTCCAGAAAATGGCCCCAAGTTACAGTTGGTAGATCCAATTTCCCATCAGATCTAACCAGGAGCAAATGAACAACCTGATGTATTTCCTGTCTACATTCAGTCAGGGGCAGGCATACATCCTGACATATTTCCTGCCCCTGAACCTCCTGCCCACATGTGATTAAGCCACATCTGGTGCAGATAGGTCAACCAAACTTGTTTAGGGGAATGAAAACATGTGGCTAGTTATCTCCCAGAAACAACCTCCAGCATTTCAGGAACTATCTGTTCTTGGGCAAGGGGCTTGCAGATCAGAGGATTTTTGATTCACGACACTCTTGGGCACAACAGTTAAAACTTAAAATGTAATTTTAGCTCTCACAAGTGTTGTCATAATGTAAGAGATGATGAAGGGCATATATAGCACACACAACCTAGAGAGTTTATTTTGTGTTGCTTTTGTGTACAAATATCTAGGGCTGACCATTTGGGACTGGATAACTTATCAGGAGTCTTATTCCTAGAGAACATGTACCCTCTCTTTCTCAGTAGCCATTGCCAGCCTGAACCTCATATCTAGGGGTGGGGCCTTGTGAGACTTCTCTCGTTCATTGGCATATCCACTGGTATTGTCAGTGTGCCAGTCGGTCTCCTTTCGATGACGTTACTGTTGAGATTTCACGGGTGCTGCTTTCCTGCAGGGTCTAGAAGACATTGCATAGTAGAGGGATCCTTTAACCATCAAAGATTCCTTCTCGGTTCTCTGAATGTTTTGCTTTATTGATCTGTGTAAGACAACGGCCTGTGAGAGGACTAAGCCTCCAGCTCGGGGGGCGTAACCCTTAAACCCACATTGGGTGCCAAGTGTTGGTGGAGAGGTCTACCACTTAAAAAAGGAATCCCACACTAGCTCAGAACTAAGAAATAGACAGGCGTTTATTAAAGGGTAAAAACTTACAAATCAGGATTCTCTGCTTGAACAATGGAGGAAGATGCGATCCAAAACAAAACCGAACCCAAGAAATGGGGCCCAGGAGGTGCAGAGTCTATGAGGCCACACCCCAGTAGGCAGGTAGTTACTAGTTGTAAGTCTTCCCGCAGCAACTGTAGACTTGAAACTGAGCATCAGTTCACTTTCATCCGCTGGGAACAGAGGAACACAGCCTAGATAATAATCATACAGTAAGAGACAGGGCTGATTTTTATGCTATCCCTACTCCAGAGGCTGGGGTAAAACTGTAAGTGAGTTCCAGGCCAGACCCCCATTGCAGTAGCAGCAGTAGCAACAATACCACCACACACACACACACACACACACACACACACACACACACACACACACACACACTAGATATATTTGAAACAGTAGACTATATAGTTGCCAAAGCAAGTCTTATTCCAGGATGCCCATTGGTCAATGCCTGTAGGAGAAGCTATGTTCCTGCTTAACAGAACAAAAGCTTTTACCCATAAGTTTTCAAAACACTTACATCTTCCACCTCATCACCTATAAAGCATGCTTTCTTCTTCTCCCTAAATTTCTTTGGAAACAGGAAGAAAAGTGCAATTTCCTGGGTGCGATTATCCTCTGAGAGTCTCTCTATGGCTGTAGGATGAGGTCGGACTTTGATGTGATTAGAAGCCTGGATTGTTTGCCAAGGAGAATCAGTCTCCAGAACATCTGAAGCCAATCAAGCCTCATTAGCATGGGGCTGAGTTTTCTCACTCTTAGAGAGAAATAAATAAAACACTGAGGCTGCTTCTGGAAGATTCCGATGGCCAACTTGTCTCTGAAGTAATTAAGTTCCCAGGCTTCCAGTATCAGCTGGACCCAGTGCTAATGAGGTACTAAAAGGCTCATAAAGAGCCATTACCATTTTAGAGCCCTCCTAGCCCCAGGGAACTGTCTCCTTTCCAAACCTGGTCCACCAGGGTACAGTAAGGAGGAGGGCCTTGTGATGAATGTACTGTCTGAGGAGAAATAGAACTCTCTGCCTGGAGGGATGCTGGGAGCTGGTCCCTAAATTACCCTCGGTGTTCCGGAGAAATTCAGCAGCTTCAATTCAATAGCTGCTGTTGATGAGTTCATGTGGAGCACAGGGGAACAAGAATGTCCACCACGTTTCCCGAGCTCGTGGGGGGTCCAAGCCTGGCTAGTAGACTGGGCTGCTGTTTCCCATATGCCAATAAAAACTCAAGAAATAGTAGGAGCAGACAAAAGAGATTTATTCAAGATGGCCACATAGGGAAGAGGCACAAACAAGAAGGTTAAGTGATTTGGGGGCATTAATAAGAGGCTTAGGAATAACTAGAAGGCAAGAGGTATGCATAAGTAAAACAGTACCAGCCAAGGTGTGATCCCGTCCATCACTGACCTATCAATGTCTGGGCTTCTCTTCTGTCCTGGAAGGTGGACTGATACTTTGTCACAACTGTGAAATCCCTTTCTGGGAAGCAAATTCCTCCTCTGGCTGGCACTGGGGCTTCAGCCCTCCCTGCCCCCAGCATGGGATTCTGGGGAATTTTTAAGCCTTTGGGGTCTGTTGTCTCCATTAGTCTGACAGTCAGAGCAAAGGGTACCAATCTTTCTAGAATATGAACTCTCCTGCCAGGGTGATCACTGTACCAACGTGTGTCTTTAAGGAGTAGAGTGTAAAGTGAATCCTAACGAGGCAAGAGGTGCTTTTCCGGAATGTAGGCCTGAGTGTGGTGGTTTGGTGAAAACTGGCCCCCAAAGGCAGGGGCACTATTAGGAGATGTGGCCTTGTTGGAATAGTTGTGGTCTTGTTGGAGAAAGCGTGTCACTGTGAAGGCGGGCTTTGAGGTCTCATATATGCTCAAGCCACACCCAGTAAGACAGACCACTTCCTGTTGCCTACATATCAAGATATACAATTCTCAGCTCCGTCTCCAGCACCGTGTCTGCCTACACGCCACCGTGATGATAATGGACTAAAGCTCTGAAACTGCAGGCCAACCCCAGTGAGATGTTTTCCTTTAGAAGAGTCGCCATGATCATGGTGTCTCTTCACAGCAAAAGAAACCCTAACAAAGACACTGATCTGCAGTGACAAAAGATGAGACCCCCATGGAGAGCCTGGTGGTAGGCAGTGGGACATGCAAGACTGCCGTGCTGAAGTGGGTGCCTGCAGGCAGTAAAAGTCTGTTCAGTCCAGTTAAAGGAACTCGAAACATCAGATAACCGTAGGGAAAGCTGGGTCCCCAGGACTTTGGGGATGTGGCTCCTCCCTGTCTGTGTTCTCTGTCATTCCCCTATTTTCGTGGCTTGCAGCATCCCCAGCTTTAAGTCCAATTGAATGGAACCAGAACAAGAACACGGGATTGAATAACTGGGAATGATGCTATTTCTTTATTCTGTGTTCTGTGGGTGAAGAAGAGGCCATGTGGACTCACCTGTTGGGGCCACAGAATGGTTAATCAGTGTGAACCCTGACCCCTAGTTAGTCCTACAACAAAGGGAGCTTCAGAGAAAAACTAAGGACTGTGCAACAAGTTGGAGTAGCTGCTCCTCTGCAGCATTCTCAGAAGACATAGAACACATCACAGTGTCTCAGTGTCCCCCGCTGCAATGTGTGTAACACCAGACTTGAAGGCAAGAAGGCAAAGATGATAATCCCTATGGGCATTTTGCATTCACACTAGACAGTAAACACCAACAAAGCACGTGTTTATTGTGCATTTACCCTCATGCCAGGTTCTCTGGGGACCAAAGGCGTTGGTTCAGATATGGGCCTGCAGAAATGCATGTATAGATGACCCAGTACAAACTAGAAACAAGATATTCAGCATTCAAGTGACGTCTGCAAAGACTATGGTGTATGCACCCTAAGAGCCTCATTTAGACAGGTGTTCCTGTCTACTCGCAGTGGAGACACATGGTGAGTGTTGTCAGAGTGCTCTGTAATCTAGAAATGGAAGCTACTGTCACACAATAAGAAAAATCGCCATCATGGGTTCTAAATTACACAGTGTGTCCTCGTCTATGGCTCTCCTTTGACTTTAGATGGTGCTTGGGATTGTTTTTCTCTTGACACAGGATCCCACTGGGTGTCCCGGGCTAGAAACTGTCTCAGCCTCCCAAATGCTGGGATTACAGGTGTGTCGCCAGGCTCTGCTTATCATAATGTTTTAACTAGCTATCTAATGCCATTAAGGAAAATTTGTCACTTAAATTATTATTGATGTTATCATTTATATTCTTTTTGTATAATGGCATATTCAAAGAGATATAGCAAAGTTCAACATGTATACGGAAATTTCTAAAATTAAGCAATTTACACTCATAATTATAAAGCTGACAGAACAATGGAAATACTGTATTACAATTAATCCAACAGGGGCTGGAGAGACAGTCAACAGCTAAAAGCCCTGGATCCTCTTGCTGAGGACATGAGTTCAATTCCCAGCATCCTCACTTTGACTCAACCATTCATAACTTCAGTTACAAGGGATCCAATGCCTTCATCTGACTCCTCAGGCACCAGGCATGTATAAAAGCATAAAATATGAAGTATTTGAAAGCAGAATATTCACACATATAATTCACATGTAAAAGGTAATCCAACAGGCTTCCTTTTATTTCTGCCTGCAGGCCCATTCCACCGTGGCTCTATCTTTGTCTGGCTGATGATAGAAAATGGAGATGGGGTGGCTCTCCCTTTTTTTCCCTCCATGTCATCACTTTTGAAGTAGGGAGTTGGCAGGTCCATGGGGTTAGGAAAAAAAAAAAAACAACAACAAAATGAGACATTAAAGGTTTCCAGCTTGCACATGTTTCTGGAATACTAGGCTTTTTGTTCTGCATTTGAGCATGCTGCGCGTGTATCCTGTGTTCATACACTTGCCCCATTGCCCACCCAAACTTCCCTCACCAAGAAGCAGTTCAAAACTTATCACCAAAAACCTCAAGAAGTCTGTGGTTGGAATGTAAAATGAATAAAATATTAAAATTTAAAAAAAACTTTAAGAGTTCAGCTTCAGAACATCAAAGCAAGCTCAGTTCCCAGTGTAAATGCACACTCTGGCCAATGATGGTTGTCTCCCCCACTGTGCCATTAAGGTTGATGGTTCTCCAGGGTATCCCAGAGCTCAGAGAGCAGGCATGGAGACAGGCCAGCTCAAATGCCACAAATCCCACTGTTTATGAATTCTCATTGTGATTACTATAATTGATTAGTTTTGGGTTGCGATAAAATTGCTTTTGACACTCACCGGTTCTCATTGCTTTTGTGGCCATTCTGGAAGCATTTCTCTTATCTGCTGGGTTTTAAATGCTGGTAATTTATCAAGATAAGAACAAAACGCTGCACATTCCACTTAGAGAGTGCTGCAAATAAATTTTTACTTCACCTCGATATCTGACAGCAATTTGAATAAAAGAAATAAAGGTGTGGATGATCGATCTTCAGCTACAGATATGATAATATTAAAAATAATCTCTAAGGCCCTTGAGACCATCAGCAGGCAAGTGCGAGTGTGCAAACTAATGAGGGAAATCTGTGTCACGCTCCCTTTTCCTATGAGATCGTCTGACCTCTGTGGTTTAGAAAAGTGTTCCAAAGGAGAACCTGATTATTGGTAATGCACTTTGGAAAGAGATATGCAGAGACTCTGAAGAGGTTCAGTGCTGTATCCTTGGCAGATATTGGGAAAACTCCTAAGAAGTTCCAAGGCATGAATTCTATTCCCTTTCTCTTATCATTGGCTAAAAATGTGAAGCATAAATTGTAGGGTGATTTGGAAGTTACTGTCTATTTGTTTTTCTTTTTTTCTCACTAATAGTAGGCATTGATTGCATTAGTTTCTTTTTATTCCTCTGGTAAAATACCATGACCAAAAGCAACTTAAAGATGAAAAGGGTTTATTTTGACTCTTTCTGAGGAATAAAAGCCATCCTAGCAGGGGAGGCATGGCAGTTGGGGTAGGGGACGCTGATATTATAGTCAGGAAGTAAGGAGATCACATTTCATCCACACACAGGGAACAGAACCATGGGTCAGAAAGTGGGACCAATTATAAATCCTAGGAGCCTGCCTCTTTCTCTTCTGATTCTGAATCCTTATTTTCATCTCATGATTCATTTAAACCCCAGTGCCCTTCTGTTTCATGTTGCTATTGACATATTTCAAAGTGACTTTAGAGCTATGACCATGTCTGTGTGAATGTCCTGTATAGACTGTACATAGTAGAGCATATCTAAACACAGCAGACCACAGGTTCTGAATCTACATTATACTGATACTAGGATTCTTGAGTTTACCACAACTCCTGTTGGGTAAGTTGTTCAGCATTTCCAAAAACATCACTTAGTACTTTTGAAATATTTCTTTAGGGTTAGAGAGATGGCTCAGTAGTTAAGAGCACTGGCTCTTTTTCCAAAGAACCCAAGTTCAATTCCCAGCACCCACATGGTGGGTAACTCATGACCATCTGTAACTCCAGTCTCAGGGGATATGATACCCTCTTCTTGCCTCCATGGATACTGCATGTATGCACTGCATAGACACACAAGCAGGCAAAATACCCATACACATAAAACATAATAATAAACCCTAAAATATTTCTTCTATTGAATTGAAGATTGTTTGAGGATGAACATAAAAGTATTTTCAGAGTCCATTAAAAAATTCCTTCTAACTGTTTTCTGTTTAAGCAACCAGGAAACAAGGGAAAAAGAACTCAACTTGTAGAGTAAGACTCAGGTTCCTGGTCTCCCAGCAACTCTTTACACTGGTCATTTCAACCACTCATGGGCACAGCAGCCTTTTGGGATGTAAGGGACAGTACCTCCATTTTCACAGCATGAGTCTGCTGCGGGAAGGTTACAGCTAATACCTACCTGCCTACTGGATGAACTATTTACCTGGATGCGGAAGCGCATCAGGGCCCCATCCTTCCTTTCTCTGCTTGCCCCTGGTCCCTGTTTTGGCTGTTTGGTTTTCTTTGGATCTGATCTTCATCCATCGTTCAAGAAGAACATCCTGACTTTGTAAGTCTACCCCTTAATAAACACCGATCTGTTTTCTTAGTTCTGAGCTGGTGTGAGATTCCTTTTTTGTTAAGCTTCCAATCATTTCCGCCTTCACTTGGCTCCACGTGGGTTTGAACTTCCTGCCCTCCAAGGCTCAGGAAGTTTATAGGCTAAAGAATATGAGATATTAAACAGGAAAATGGTCCCGTTCACAGCCTGCAGAATTTGTTCTCTGTAAACCAAGGAGCCCCTGTGTAAATGCCAAGTGTTTTCATAACAAGTGGTGAGTTCACAGTGGTCCGGGAGTCATGATGGGGCATCAGTTTCAGGACTAATACAGTGGGCTTGGGAGGAGTCAGAGTCAGGGCAAGCTTAGACTACTGGGGAGGCATTGGTAAAATCAGGACATCCGCCTGGACCTGGGCTGGTACAAACCTTCCATTGGCTTTTTGTTATTAGTGGTGAGTGAAGCAATCCAGAGCATCTCAACCTGACATGAGGGATGATTGCTCTCTGTGATATAAGGGGCTGTGCCAGGCATCATGTGTGCTTATCAGCATCTCAGACCTCTGCTCACTGAGTGCCAGTGTCAAACAGTCCCCCTGAGTTGTGACAACCAAAGCTGTCTCCAGACAGTAATGAATGTCCCCTGGAAGCAAAATTGTTCTCCAGTGAAACCCACAGAGCTCTGATCCAGAGAAAGGTCAGAGAGGGGTGCATTGTGTTTCATAAGCAGGTAGCTGAGACGCGGGGATGGTGAGACCCACAAGAAGCAGTATGGATGTGTCGCTCCTTTTGCTTACTTCCTCATGCGAGTTTTATGTCCTCTTTAGAGTCATAAAGGAAAGGAGTCTTCCATAGGTTCAGACCAAAATCTGCCAGGGTGGGACACATTATAGCTAGTGCCAGTATCTACAGCTGCTTATTTTGTGTCGTCTCTGGGGAGTGCTGGCCAGCTGACAGCACCTCCATTTGGGTAGGTATTTCCTCTGATGAGTGGAAGCAAACACTCTTTCTCTATAATCCCTGCCTTCATTTCTTCAGCCATCAGTCAAGGGCACACATGCTGTGCCACTTTCTACACTGAGCGGGAGCGGGGAGGGAGTAAGAGGATGAATACATTTGACTTTGGGATGACTCAGTTTTAAAAATACTAGTCGGGAAAGCATGAGACAGTGAATTTGATCCCCAGAACCTACATGAAAATACTCATGGTGGTGCACAACTGTAATCCCAGCTATGGAAAGGAGGAGATGGCTGTTGTCTAAAGCTTGATGACCAGATGGACTAGCTGAATTATGGAGCTTCAGACCACTGAGAAGCTCTGTCTTAGAGGAGGTGGTTGATGAGATGATGATGTTCCTGAGGATGGTACCCAAGGCAGTGTTCTAGCTGCTATATATGTGTGTAAACCCGTGTGTGTAACTCTCCTCACACTTATGCACTTGCACATACACCCACACCCCACAGAAAGGCTAAAAAAAACCACTTATTTTTGCTGGCAAAAGAAACACAGAGATGTGATGGACAGGGTCAACTCATTGAGACTTATAAAAACTATTTTGTTGATTTGGGAGACAATGTGGGATTCCCTTCTGTATGCTATGAATATGTTCTATTACCATTGGTTAATAACGAAGTTTCTTTGGCCTATGGCATGGGCAGAATATAGTCAGGCTGGAAGAGATATAGAGAGAGTAGACAGAGTCAAGGCAGATGCCACATAGCTGCCGAAGAAGGATGCCAGAACCTCACCAGTAGGTCACAGCCTTGTGGTGATACAAAGATTATTGTAAATGGATTAATTGAAGATATAAGAACTAGCTAGGAATATGCCTAAGCTATTGGCCAAACAGTATTGTAATTAATGTAGTTTCTGTATTATTATTCGGGTCTGGGCAGCCAGGAAGCGAACAAGCAGTCTCCGTCTACAAATGATGCCAACAACAAGGCGGGGGGGGACACAACTATATCCATATAAAATCTGAGAGAGTTTGGGAAGTAATTCTAGATGCAAAAGAACAGAATTAAGTATAACTTTTGGTATCAGCATTTTCTTGGGTGGACTCTGTTTGCTAGAGACAAGCAGAGGCATGACTCCTTTAAGAGAAGGCTTCCTGACTCAGTATCAGCAGCAAAAACTGCTCTGCTTCTTTAAGGGATATCTTTCTGGTTCATGCTATGGCTCTGGCTCTTTCAGGAAGTCCTGTTACAGAACACTTAAATGGGGTTTGTGAGCAGAGTGCTACAAGTTGCTGAATGGCAGTATAGACCCATTGCATCTCTGGAGATAGAGCAGTGAACAAGGCTTGCAAAGCTGCAGGTAAATGTACGTCCACCATATTGAAAAACTAAGAGCGGCAAAGTCAGTATCCAGGGCTGCTCTGATCACACTGCTTACCATTTTAAAATGCTCCTTGTCGAAAAAGAATTTCAGGTATCCAATAGGACAGATTCAGACATAAAAGACTTATAAATGAGACACGGTGTGTTTAAAAATGTATGTAGGCTTAGGAGAGAGAGGATAAAGAGTATAGACAGTTATAAAAAGAAGTAAATAGTTTTAAAAAATAAATCAAAGTCTTTAAAGAGAAAGTAAAAGTAATATAAAAGAGTAAGACAGTCATAGATTAAAGGAGTAAAGATAATAAATATTAAAAAGTAATAAAAACACATAAATATGGAAAATACACAGAGTGTCTGGATTATGTATATTATTGTGTTTTCTTTGAATACTTGACTGCAAAGAGACATTTGATTCTGGGGGCTGCTAAGTTAAATCAACATAAAGGCACCTTGTCTTCAAAATTTGGGTCTAAGCATATGTTGCTTTGGAAAAGAGGTTTTGTTTTTGTTTCCACAGAAGATGAAAACCTGTGGATCCCTTCCAGGATAATGTGGTTTGATGGAACAAGACTTCCCCCAAAGATCCCCATGAATCCTAAAAATACTTGGCCAACAAATAGCAGGAAGCAGTTTGGAGAAAACTATACCCAAATTTCCAAAACAATTGTTCATAAATGTTTGTTTTCAAGTGTTGCGTATAAATGGTTAATTGGCCGCAGACATTCTCTTTCTGAAAAACAAGGAGGGGAGAAGATCTGGTATAAGATGAATACTTTGTATTGGTATAAATCATGTTCTATTGATACAAATTTAAGGACAATTTGTTATACTGTGTATATGTATTTCTGTTCTTGTTTAAGACATTGTGTTTGTGCAGCTCATTTAAAAATGTATAATTTAAAATATGTATTAATAGGTAGTCATCTATAATAGTCAAACCTGTAGTCATACCAGTTAGGTTTTCTAGATATATAGAGATATATTTCAGTTAGATAATCTTCAACACTTCAGAAACATACATAATATGGCATTTAAAAGGTTTTTAAGAACTTTGACTTTTCTTGACAGTGATACATGTCTGCTTCTGGCAGCACCATTTACTTCAAGAGGATGATGGGCATTGAAGAGGCTCCCGATGGAGTTTGCTAGCCACTTGGGCAAGAAACTGCTTTTGCCTGGACTGCTTGATGGTATGCTATATGAACTGGACATGTAGGACTTACAGAAAAAAAATGACTTGCCTAAAGAAGGTGAGACAGTCCTTCAGGGTTCCTGCTTTATGAAAGAGTCTTCCAGACAGTCTTCAGTACACAGAAGAAAGTTACTGTCAATATAGGCGAAACAGTCTTTCAAATTTCCTGCTTTGTGGAAAAGTCTGTCAGATACTATGGGCCTGTATGTTGAAGGTGGATGCCCGACATTATAGAAGAACTTTGGATAAGATGTCTCTATCAATTCTAGAGTTTTGGAAGTTGCTTAAAATGCACTTCCTGTTTACTTAGGTAATATTATATCCTTCTAGTGTCTTTGATGGAGTTGAAGACATATAGTTATAATTTTCCTTAGTTATGATAAAAGGTAAATTAGGTATGAAATTTTAGAGATACTGTAACTGTAATTCTTGCTTGATACTGGTTTTGTATACGTAATTTTACTATGTTAAAGTTAAAACCTTCCTTTTTATTTAGCAGATAAGGGGAGATGATGTTGTAGTCCCCTCTGTATGCTATAATATGTTTTATTACCATTGATTAATAAAGAAGCTGCTTTGGCCTATGGCAGGGTAGAATATATCCAGGCTAGAAGAGATATAGAGAGAGTAGACAGAGTCAAGGCAGATGCCAAGTAGCTGCCAAGGGAGAAGAATGCTGGAATCTTGCTGGTAGGCCACAGCCTCATGGTGATACACAGATTAATAGAAATGGGTTAATTGAAGATGTAAGAGCTAGCTAAGAATATGCCTAAGCTATTGGCCAAGCAGTGTTGTAATTAATATAGTTTATGTGTGATTATTTAGGTCTGGGCAGTTGGGAGACTAATGAGCAGTCTCCACTTACAGGGAGAGATCTGAGAATGATCAGAGGGGAATGGAAGGTATCCCGCCTCTGGCTAGGACAGTGATTCTCAACCTGTTGGTTGCACCCCTTTGAGGGTCAAATGGCCCTTTCACTGGAGTTTCCTAACACCATTGGAAAACACAGATGATATTTACACTACAATTCATAACAATACCAAACTTACAGTTATGGCGTAGCAATGAAAATAATTTTATAGTTGGAATCTATCAACATGAGGAACTGTGTTAAAGGGTTGCAGTATTAGGAAGGTTGAGAATCCATGGGATGGGAAGATACTAGAACTAAGTTGTTCTACCCAAAGTAAACTTTTTGTCTAAAAACTATCAAGCACTCAGGGAAAATAAAGGATGCCAAGTTTCCTGAAGCAGTTGTGGGATGACTGTGTGGCAATGCCTGGGGTACAGTGAAGGAGGGCATGGCCAACCTTCAGAGACAAGAATGTCTCCTGAAAAACAGTGGTGGTTAATGATATCAGTCTGAAGAAGTTGGGCTTAAGAGGAGAAAAGACAAGCGCAAAAATGACATACACACCAGAGAAGAGATCTGCATTGTGATAGCAAATGTCATTAATAAAAGATTCACAAGATAAATGATAGTAAAATTTTGCTCAAAGGAATGATATAATTTGAACATTTGGGAAAAAGAACAGCAGAAAAATCAGAGCTTGAATGACATACATACCAATATGTCCAGAGGGAGAAAAATGGCGTGAGGATAGTTAAAAGTCTCATGACTGTGGAGCTATTGAGTCCTCTGAGTGGTACCTGAGACATGGGAGTGCTTGAGACAGATGCTAGGAGACATGTGCCAATTCACATGCATCAACCACTAGACCATGATGACAGAGTTCAAATGCAAGTGAAGAGAGAAAGGAAAGCATTTATGCTGTGAGAGGAACCTAACCAAAGTTTGCAGTATGGTTATGCACATGTGCACTAGCATGTGTGCATGTGTGTGTGTATATGTGTGAACGCATACATGCATCTGTGTGTGCATGTGTGCATGCATGCATACATGTGTGCATGTGTGTATGCACATGCATACACGCATGTGTGTGTGTGTGTGTGTGTGTGTGTGTGTGTGTGTGTGTGTGTGTGTGCATGTAAAACTGTTGCCAGGCAAGACTGGATCCAGAGGCATAAACACCAATTCTTTCTTTGCTGATATAAACTTGGAGAATTTGGGGTCTTGGAGAGTCAGAGTCTTGACTAAAAATCACAAGGTCCCATCAATTAATATTAAATACACAAACATTCCTCAACTTACAGTGTCTGAGAACTCATTTTTGTGATATCCCATCTCCATGTCTCTCTGGCTGTGAGCTTCCTCCACTAATGTTGCCTCTTTGGTGAAGTGACTACAGCTACCAACATCAGGCATCTGCCCTGCAGAAAAGAGCAAATGCTCTCCCAGTGCCCTTGTTTGGACCTGTAGGTTTTGATTGGCTGTGCTGGAGAAGCTCTGTTCCACACACTAACAGCTCTGGACAAGAGATTTGTTATGATGAATAGCCAGACCTGAGCGAACGAATGGCCATGCTAATCAGTGAATGAGTTCCCCCAAACAGCAACCAACCAGAGTCATCTGGGGAGACAGGATTCAGAAACCCTGGCTCCACCACAGAGAGCTGAGTGTGTTTGATTAAAAGAGGTGAATTCTGGGAAATAAGGTTTAAAACTTAAAGTTACCTTGGTAATTTTCCTCATTCCATTAAGCACACTGTGTGTGTAGAGTGCTTGCAAATGGCTTTGGAAAAAATGGCTTTCGAGAGAGGATTGAGTTCCCTTGACAAGGGCACCTTGCAGAGTTTGTCATACAAAAGATGATGCTTTGTAAATAATTCCTCTCATGATAGTCAGATACTTTTAAACTTTGTAGTGGTAGGAAATGGAACTGTATTCAGTATATAACATACCTCAAATTGGGATTTTAATTTGCCACTGTGCAATGAGGATGATGCTATTATCCATCTGTCTGTCTGTCTATCTATCTATCTATCTATCTATCTATCTATCTATCTATCTATCTATCTATCATCTATCTATCATCTATCTATCATCTACCTAACTATCTATCAATCATCTATATAATAGTTTTTGAGGCAGAATCTCATGTAAACAAGGCTGGCTTCAAACTCACTATGTATCCAAGACTGGCCTTGAACTTCTGTGCCTCCTCCCTCCTGCCCCCAATTGATGAGATTATAGCTATCACCACACCCAGTCACTATACTCTTTTTTATAAAGCTGGGTAACTATGAAACCTACTACAGGCAACAGACCATAATGAAAGTAAACAGACAGCGTTTGGCAGTACAGTGTTGCAATACAAAGTTGTCCTTTGGGTAGCTTAGGCACATTTAAAACTACACACACACACACACACACACACACACACACAGGGTATATGGTGTTTTCTCCTTATTATAGCTTTATTGAGAACATATTGTCACAAGTCAAGGAACATATTATATAGTTAATGATTATTGGCTTTAATCAATAGGAACCTATGAATATATGCTGTAGTTGCTCTGGGATCCAAACTGGTGTTGAAAGTGAGAATTAAGTCATTATGACTCCTTAATTAGCTACCTCATATCTGTCATTTATTTAGAATGTATAGGGTTTTATCAAACTTAGAATAGTAATGTTGATATAGAGAGGATGTGTGTGGACACAAATCCCCCAAGCTTGTGTTTGCCTGGCCAATTGGCCTTCTCCATCTCTGTTTTTTTTAATTGTTTTTATTGAGCTATACATTTTTCTTCATTACCTCTCCCTTCAATCACTCCCATTCTAGCCTCTCCCATGACGCCCATGCTCCCAATTTACTCAGGAGATCTTGTCTTTTTTCCTTCCTATGTAGATCCCTGTATGTCTCTCTTAGTGTCCTCTTTGTTGTCTAGGGTTGTAGACTGTAGGTTGGTTTTTTTCTTGCTTTATGTCTAAAAGGCACATATGGGTAAGTACATATTATATTTGTCTTTCTGGGTTTGGGTTACCTCACTCAATATGGTTTTTTTTCTAGATTCATCCATTTGCATAAAAATTTCAAGATGTCTTTAGTTTTTACTGCTATATAGTACTCCATTGTGTAAATGTACCACATTTTCCTTATCCATTCTTTGGTTGATGGGCATTTAGGTTGCTTCCAGGTTCTAGCTATTGCAATAATACTGCTATGAACATAGTTGAGCACCTATCCTTGTGATATATCAAGCATCCTTTGGGTATATACCCAACAGCAATATTGCTAGGTCTTGAGGTAGATTGTTTCCTAATTTTCTGAGAAATCACCATATTGATCTCCAAAGCAGCTATACAAGTTTTCACTCCCACCAGCAATGGAAGAGTGTTCCCTTTATCCCACATCCTCTCCAGCATAAGCTGTTATCGGTGTTTTTGATCTTGGTCATTCTGACAGGTACAAGATAGAGTCTCAGAGTTGTTTTGATTTGCATTTCTCTGATGGCTAAGGATGTTGAGCATTTCCTTAAGTGGCTTTCAGCCACTTGAGATTCGTCTGTTGAGAGTTCTCTGTTTAGGTCTGCACCCCATTTTTTTGTTGAATTATTTGTTCTTTTGATGTCAAGTTTCTTGAGTTCTTTGTATATACTGGAGATCAGTCATCTGTCCAATATTTCTCCATCTCTGTTAAAGAAGACCTGTAATGGACACTGATCATGTAGACTGTTAGAACACTTCTAAATGGAAGTTATAACACACTCAACTCACATTTGACAAAACAATAAACAGAAAATGTTTGGATAATAGTACCAGAGCATTCAGAGAGACATCTACTGGTCTCTTGTCAGGCAGAGATGGTGTGTCTGGAACTAAGGATCACTGTGTTAAATGAAATAGGCCAGACTCAGGTCATGTTTGGAATGGATAGAAAAACAAAACAAAACAAACAACAACAAAACAAGGACATGGCAGGAGGAGGGGTTAGTGTTTGGAAAGAGGAAGGAGAAGTAGGTGAGCACGAGGGAAGGTGAATATAATTAGAAGGCTTTGTGTAGCCACCTCTTCCTTTGAATCATTGCCTCCAAGAACAAGTAGGGGCACTCAGGAAACTCAGGGCATAAAAAAGAAAATGCCTCATGACTAAGAAAATCTGAAACTTGCAAAAATCGTGAGCTCTCCCTCCCCACGAGTTATAGAAGTAACATGAACAAGAGCTGGGGGAGACTCTGGCCAGCATAGCTGGAGATGCTCAGGCCTATGGAGGTGTCTGCAAGCCGCACAGAGAGGATCATTGGTACAGCTTCTGTGAGTTATCACCTGTGTGGGGTGGGTTTTTCTCTTGATCCTGTCAGTAACTCCCCTCAGCTCCTACAGCCACAGTCCTGTAAGAAAACTCAATAAACCCACTGACTCACCAAGTTGGACTTGGGTGCAATCATTACTTTGATCTCTTGTAGGTTCCCCAATGGGAATGAGCTGCTGTGTATGTTGCATCTGTTCAGAAAAACCTCATTTATTTTATATAATTAATACATGTTCTTTAAACGGAAAGAAGAATCACACAGTGGCATAAACAAATTCTCTTTCAAATCAGGGCTTCTTTGCTTTACTCTGCCACCTCCCCATGCTACTCCTCATGGCTCCTCAAACTGTATCACCAGAGATCTTAGAGGGGTCAGAAGGTTTCTCCAATGACCTGCAGAAAGGAGAAAGAAGAGAGAGTCTTTCTTCATATCTCAATGACCAAAATGGATCACCTGACTGTTTCTGAACCAATTGGCAGGAAGATGGAGGGGTTGACTGGCCAGGCAGATGGTTCTTTTTGAAAGCCCATTTGATATAAAGTCTGTGGAGGAGAATTTACTCAACTGGATGCTGGGAAAGTGGAAGCTCCAGACAGTCTTGAACACAACCTCTCCACAACAGTTCCAGGCACAGTGCCCATGTAAACATCCCACAGATAATTATGTGTCTCTTCAGGAAGCTGTTGGAGGGGCCATTGTGTGCTCTCACATATAGAAAACTTTGAAAATAAACTAAGATGTTTGCTTTTTGAAGTAAATATTTTTAAATATAAACAAGCATATATAATGACCAACATAAAGCATGGGCTGTCATTAAAAGAGGATTTTTATCAAGAAATTATTAAATCAATTTACTGTTGTGTTTTTACATGATTAGTAATATTTTTATATCTTTTATTATTATTATTCATGATTAGTAATATTATAAATGCTGCACGTCAATGTAGCAAAAATATTGGTGATGTCATGTAAGGTACCTAAAGTTCAAAGACTATTAATTATGGATATGAAATATGTAAAAAGGTAAATTCTATTAATGCTGATAATTCCATCTTATTTCAGTTTCATTATTAATGTGGCATGTGACCGCTATGCAGAAGCCATATAGCATTAGCACATGGGCAGAGAGCCACAGACAATTCTGGGTCCCCTGCAAAAGCTGTGAATGCCACCATGCTGGGTAAGCAGGTTGACAGCCAGGCTCCCAGTGTTCAGGAACAGAAATGCAAACAAAAGAGTGGAATCCGGTTTCCAGAGAAATCTCTGTCTTCACTCTGCAGGCTATTCTGAACTCTTGAATAGCAGTCCAGCCACCTGCTTGTGAGGCATTCAGCGCTTGTCCTAGGTACCGGTCACCGTGTGTTATGATAAGCACACCTGGGGGATGGCAGAAATGGGCGTATGTATATGGAAAGGGTGATTGTGATTTTTCACTCTCTTCTGCTCTGAGACTCAATAACCAAATCAATGCATAAGAGACAGAAGGAGGGATGTTTTCAATGAATGGCTCAGAGGTTAAAAAGCGGTTACTGCTCCTGTAGAGGTGTCAGGTTCTATTCCTAGCACCCACATTGAGAGGCTCACAACCTCCTGTAACTTCAGCTCGAGGGGGTCTGACGCCCTCCGCTGACCTCTGCAGATACTGCATTCATGTGCACATACATCCCCACACAGGTAAATTTAAAAATATGTCTTCAAAAGATAAAAGAGCTGCTGTAGTCTGTGATGATTAAAGTAAGCCTGCCACAACATTGATGGTTACGTGCTATGCCTCTTTCTCGTGCTGCAGGTCAGGCTGTATAGTTAGCAGGAACTTGAGGCAGTGAGTCACACTGTATCCAAGGAAAGAATTGGAGAGCAGAGGATAAATGCAGTTTTGCTGCTCAGTTCCTTCCATCGTTTACACTCAGCCGGGAACTGGGCCTATGAAATGGTGCTGCCTATATTTAGGGTGGGTCTTTCTTATCGCAGCTAATCCAAATAAGAAAATCCATCATAGGCAAGTTCAGGGGCCACGCCCCTGGTGATTTTACTGTCTCCTCACCCAAATGCTAAGATGATTCTCCAGTTAACCAGTGACAGTATAGTTAACTAGCTATATATCTGCCTGCCTATTTTTCTATCTACACACACACACACACACACACTTATATGTATCAATGTTTGTGCATGTTGGAGGAAGAGACAGAGATAGAAAAAGAGAGAGAGACTGTGAGAAAGAGCTCAAAGGTAAGAAAGAGATAGAGAATAACAGAAAGGGACACACAGGAAGAGACAATGGAAGAGAAACCAAGAGCAAACAAAGAGATTAATAAGTTTACCATGGGGGCGTGAATGCCTAGGAGCAAGGATTTCAGATGTGTACCAAGCTTCATTCAACATTTCCTTCTATTGGCGGGCTCAAGGAAAGACTGGTATTGGCAGAGAGTTGGCCCTATCCTAACCACGGTAATCTGGAGTCAGAGTGTATCGCTAACCCCTCTGGGACACACAAAGCATTGTGTGTGCTCTTAATACTTCCCGTAGACATACAAGAGCAGCTATGGTCCAAAGACTCTTGTCTCTTGGAAACCAATTATGGAGAGTAAGAAGAGTTAAGAAGCCTGACCTTCTCCTGGCCGTGGGCTACACCTGTCACTTACCAGGTCTCGTCAGCTTGCGTCTTTCAAAGTCTCTCTTCTCCACTTCCTGTTTGTGAGACAGGTGGGTTGAAAGCCACCATTCACGTTCCCTTATCACCCTTTAGCGGAAACCACAGAGATAAACTGCTACTGTTTACAGCTTTGTGTCTTGAATTGACAATTGTGATTATATGAAATTAAAAAGCTTCTGCATAGCCAAAGGCCTGACCCTGAGGGAAAAGAGACAGCCTATAGGAGGGAAGGATCTGCAAAATTGCTTTCTGGATAAACCATGTAAAAGCTGCAAAAATTAAATATGATGCAGTTTTCTCATTTTTGACACTGTTTTTCTTCCCTGGTAAAATCTGTACTAAGCAATCCTGATTTTTAAAGACTTTATTTATATATGTGTATGTATGCCATGTGTGTGAGTACAATGCCCAAAGAGGACAGAAGAGGGCTTCAGATTTCTTGGAACTGGAGTTATGGGTGGTTGTGAGCCCCTGATATGGGTGTTGAGAACCAAACTTGGGTCTTCTGCAAGAACAGCAAGTACTCTTAACCTCTGAGACATCTTTCCTGCCCCTCTTCCTTAGTATGCTTAATGGAAGTCTAAAACTCTACAGAACTCCCTCTCTTGTTTTCCTCTTGAGAACCTCCTCATCCCGTCTGGATGGTTTCATCTTTTATGTGATTGATGTATGTACCACTCCTGACTCCTGAGCTTGCAGTATAGCCCCAGCTTCTGCAAGGTGTATCATGGTCTTCACAACGGATTTCTGCTCAGCAGGCTCCCTATTTGGGACAAAAGGGAGTTTGAGACCAACTTGGACAACTTAGTAACCTGAGGACCAGTACAGGAAGTTGGGACCTCACCAAGAAAATACCTCCTTTCTTGAAACCGTTTGATGAACACAAAGGCTTGGATTGTTGGGGAATATTATTTTCAGGTGTGCGACTTTTGCTTCTGCTGCATTTGTTTCACTCTGTGAAGCTGTGTTTCTGTGCCTGTCTAAAATGACTGATGCTCCTAATAAAGAGTTGAACGGACAATACCAGGGCACAAGCTAGGATAGGAGGGGCCAGCAGGCCGAGAGTATAAATAGAAGAAGAAATCTGGGAGGAAAAAAGAGAAAGGAACAAGAGAACAAGGCAAGGAAGACATCAGGGGCCAGCCACCCAGCTACACAGCCAGCCACAGAGAAAGAAGTAAAGAAAAATATACAGAAGTAAGAAAGCTAAAAGCCCAGAGGGAAAAGGAATTCGGGATAATATAAGATAAGAAAATCAAGCTAAGGTTGGGCACTCATAACTAACAAACCTCTGTGTGTGATTTATTTGGGAAATTGGGTGGTGGCCCCCCCCAAAAGCCAAACATCGCACAACATCGGATCTTTATTCTAAGTTTATAAGCCTTGGTACTTTCAAAATCTCCCAAATGAAGGGATAAAATGGTTAAGCAGAGCCTTCCTACAGGTAATCATATGGGGATGTACATACTGAGACTTGAGCTTAGTTGCCCACAGATACTAACAGGCAATTGGAGAAGACACTTGTCTATATTAATGGAATAGAGCTGCACTGAATGCATTGGGGGAGCAACAGTTCTCATTTTCCCATACAGGAGTCATTGCATAGGATCCAGAAGTATTGAGCTCTGCACTCTTGCACCTCTGAGCATTGCAGAGCGATGAGAGGAGATGTTGTGGACATCACTGAGAAGATGTTGTGTGTATCTCTGGTTATGTTGGTGTTCTGAGCTGAAAATCTCCATGAGTTTGTCTGTCTTCTAGAACTCACAAGAACTGCTGGGGAAACATCACTTAAATACAACTGAAAG
Source organism: Ondatra zibethicus (assembly GCA_004026605.1). Classification (NCBI taxonomy): domain Eukaryota; kingdom Metazoa; phylum Chordata; class Mammalia; order Rodentia; family Cricetidae; genus Ondatra; species Ondatra zibethicus. Next base: position 88,879 of record PVIU01002894.1, read on the forward strand.
TCTAGTCTGCTCACCAAGGAAACCCTCCCATGGAGACAAGAGAAATAAAACAATTGACTGTGGTGTTTCTTGTAGGACACATTCAAGAGAACAGAGACAGAAAGACATCTCAACCTTTCCACAGTCAAGTTGGTACAGTCGGACACAAGATAATGGGGCCTGGAGACACAGGTCTGCCATTACATCTACTTGGAACCCGAGGCAGGAGGATTGCTTCAGCAACCTCAGCCTATAATTCCTGACCTGCCTCAGGTACAAATGAAGTTCAAGACCAACCTGGACAACCTAGTAAAGGAAAAAAAGTAAAAGGGAGCTGCGCACAGCGTGAGGTTCTAGGTCTAGTCTGCTGTCCATCCACCCATCAATCAGTATGACAACAAGGTGACAGATAGTCTCTAAGCTAGAAAACCTATGCACCCCAGTCTCACATTGTTCTTCGTAAATTCACTGGATATTTGAGGTATATCTCTGCGTTTGCTAATTGTCTTTATCTGAGAACAAACATGACTGTGTTCTCTCTTTACATAACACAGTCTGGAGCTGGATGTCAGCAGAACCCAGGTACCTACCTACAGTGGCTCACTTCTTTGATGTTTGCATCCCAGAGGTGGCTCCTGGGTCCTTGACAAAAACTTTGCTTGGTTGTAAAGTTAGAAAGGACTTACCAATTTTCAATAGATTCACAGGCAATGCAAAGGAGCAGAGAAAATTCACAAATAGATTTTCCAAAGGGAATACTCCAACAGAAAAAGAGTTTCCATCCCTTTTATAACAAAGGAGAACTAAAATGTATTTTCCTTGTTCTTAATTTTTACCTGCCCATATGGATCTCCAACTGTTTGCTAATGACTATGTATTTTGTTTGTATATGTCACCTCTGCAAGGCTGGATCTTCTGAAGGTAAGAATGTGTCTTTATTTACTTTGAATTCTCCATTCTCTCCACTGGGCACTGCATAAATTTTTCATTTCATTATTGCTGTCCCAACATGCAAAGAACTCAAAACAGTAAGAAACTATATAAACCAATTTAAAAATGGACGAGGGACTAGAATAGGCAATTTTGTTTCAGAGTGGTACATACAACTAACCAGAGATATGTGAAAAAATATTCAGCATCATTTACGATTAGGAAAATGTAAATTAAAACCTCATATGTGTTAGAATTGATACTATAAAAAATATGGCAAGGATGTGCAGTGCTGGGGCTTTCACTTTGCTGAGAGGGAGGTGAATTAGTCTTGGCTTTATGGAAGCAGAATGGGGGCTCCTCACAAAATTGAAAAGTTTTCCTCATGATCCAGTTCCATGGCTATGTATTTATTCAAAGGAAACAAAACTGGGATGTTGAAGACATGTCTTGATACTTCCTATTCTTATTGCAACATCATTGACATGAGTCAATCCAGAATCTACTGAAGTGTTTGTCAATTGTTAGTACAGAGATGATTTGTCTACATAGTCTAGGCTAGCTTCACCTTTGTGGTAATCCTCCTGACTTGGGTTCCTGTGTACTGTGATTATAAGAGTGTACTACCATACCCAGCATGACTTTATTTTGATTCTGACAGTTCGCCCACACCCTTGTCTCTCAACCATTTTCTCCGATTAATCACCTAAAGGTTTGATATTGACTATCCCTCTTCATGGAGATGACATCTGTCCTGGTTGGTCTCATCTGATCCCACTCTGGGGAAGAAATGACAGATGTCAAGGAATCAGTGTTAATAAACCCATTCTCGCCAAATTTAAGTTAAATAAGAGAGAGCAGATAGGAATCATAGAACAGGCTGATCTTGGTTCCATTCCCAAGTTTAACTCTGTATGCCCTGCCCTTAGGATTCCTGTCATCTAAACAATACTGACTAGGGCTAGGCTGTGGTGGCACACACCTTTAATCTGAGCCCTTGGGAGGCACAGGTGACTTCTCTAAGTTCAAGGCCAGTCTGGTCTACAGAGTGAGTTCCAGGACAGCCATGGTGGTACAGTGAAACCCCCGTCTTGAAAAACAAACAAACAAATGGCGCTTCTCAGGTCATTTTGTTAGAAGTTATACTTAAAAACACCCTCAAAGTTTTACAATAAAAATACAGAACACAACCAACAATGGCAAATATTTACAGACATTGTAGGTTGAAAAATAAGTACTCATTAGAGGCATTTCTCATGAGTTTGATTATAAATTCTTCAGAGAAATACTCAAACTTTTGGTGATTGAAGGTTCAGAACATGGCAGAGCAGCTATGTCAGGACTTTCTGGAAGTAAAACCCACGATGGATCAGACTAGGTGCTCTCATCATAGTCAACATTTTCAGGCCAACAGTTGGGATTGACAGCAACGTGCTAGGGCCATTGGGTTTCCCTGATTTTCTTTTTGGAAATGTATTTGAATTTAGTTCAGATTAAGGGATGGCCTAATTTGTCAACAACAGGCTACACCTGTATACAAATAGACAAAACATTTTTTTTCTAATAAAGTAGGTTTAGAGTTGTGTTGCCTAGGTGACTGGTGAACTGAGAGCGGCACTATTTGAGCTAGTATGTTAAATTAGGGCATCTATGATTAACTTAGTATAAATATGATAGTCATAAAATTCAGAACACTCATGAACACAACCTCGGCAAAGTAAGCATTATTAACAATTCTGGTTTGGAGGGCACCAGCTTTGTACAGTATTCTAAGCTTTATACTTGGGAAACAGAAATGTGTTTAGAGTATAGAGACAACTGGCATCACCCCTACATATGTGTCACATACATGTACATAGAAATCTAGCTTCTACCATGAAGCAAAATTTTGGAATCCACACCTTGGCAGGACACCAGCTCTATAGCAACAGCAAAGACCAAACCATGATCTTTTTACAAATTTAAATAAGTATGACAGTGGCCATGTATAGGTTCATTTTCTGATTCACAAAGGTAGTTCATAGATACAGTAACAAAAATGCTCGTTACACATGGGAAATAGATCTATGTGGACCAGGTCTGTTGTGGTGATTGGCTTGATGCAAGCTAGAGTTCTTTGGGAAGAGGGAACCTCAACTGACAAAATGCTTCCATCAAATTGATCTGTGGGACATTTTCTTGATTGGGGCTTAGTATGGGAGGGCCCAGCTTATGGTACATGGTGTCATCCTTAGGATGGGTGCTATAAGAAAGCAAGCAAGATGATTGAGTCATGAGGAGAAAAACAGTAAGAGGAATTCCTCCATAGACTCTGCTTCAGTCCTGCTTGGAGCCCCTGCCTTGGATTCCCCTCATGTTGGTTTTTCTCATTGTATTTATCACAGCAATAGAAACCTAACTAAGACAGCTGCCCAAATAGCAAGGTTTTCATCTGACCACTGCTGACTACAGAAATCAGAGATATTAAAATTTGTATTGGGTATTTTAATATGCTCTCTACAAGCAAGAACGTGTTTGTCCCAAACCCCATGTGCCACCTATAGTACCTGTAATTAGAATATTAGATCATAGCACATCTCCATGTCTGTCTCTGGCAAGAAGGCAGCTAGAAGTCACTGGTGATGTACAGAAGACAATAACAAATTCTATTTATGTTATCAGAAACAAAGTAAAGCAAAAAAAAATGCCCTTAATGTGTTTAGTTTGACCCGAGATGTGTATGTGTGATTAAATAATTTATTTTTATTTATGTATATGTATCTGTGAATGTGTATGTGCATGTGAGTGCAGTGACTGCAGAAGTCAGAAGAGGGCGCTAGATCTCCTGGAACTGGAATTACAGGCAGATGTGAGTTGCCCAATGTGCATGCTCAAAGTCAGACTCTTAACCACTGAGCCATCCCACCCAGGCTCTTAAAGGTTTTTTATATTTTCTTAAAACAAATGGTTTTATCCAGGTGCACACATTCTTTTAGAGAGAATTTCATGCAAGGCAGTATTCCTGCTATGAAATCGTGAGATGCGGCTTCCTACATGTTCCAGCATTCAGAGTGGGGCAAAGGAGGACGCTGTGAAGAGAGGACTCCTTGCTTCTGAGAGTCACCATCAGAGTCGGGCTTAGAAGCTGAGCTCGTGTTTCCTTTAGCCAAACACTCATCAAGAAACAAGGTGGCCCAGATTAGAGCAGTTTGTGTGAGGCTCCTTGGATGCAAGCCTTCCCATGAAGCAAATTACAGCGGCAGAGATCTTTTTATGATTGCTCCAACAACTCTGCTGCCCGGTCTATAAAGAATTACAATGTAAACACCCTGAGGGGAGAAAATCGGAGAAGAAAAGCAGAAAGCTCTCCCGGATATCATCATAAATAAGTGCTTTTGTTGTTGATGATGCTGTTTTGTGGTGATGTTAGAATGACTTAGCAGCCCAGGAAATCAAGCATATTTGTGGCAATGAATTCCCCAGCATGGGGCCCTAATGGGAGACGCCATAGCTGCCTGCGGCTGGGTATCTGATTTCTGAAGCAGAATCAAAGCTGGAATGAGAGGATGAAGTGTCTATCCTGTTGTGTAAACAGAAAGTGAATTAGAGAGGAAAGGCTTTCTGTTCTATAAAGCCAAACAAACACTTAAGTGGATGGCAGTATTCGAGAGGATGGAGCTGCTCCTAACAGCCGGCCCCGTGCTCACCCCTCTGCCTTGGGAAGCTGCTTAGAATCTAAAAGTAGAAATGGAACAGTTTTCTTTGTGGGCAGACGTCCCTGAGACTGGATGTGCTGGAAGGCAGGATGAGGTCAGTAGGCTCTGGAGAGCATGGGGGAAATGAAGCCTCCACAATGCAGGAAGTTGGGGCTATTCCTAAAAACCAGAAGTTTGTGTGAATCAACTAACAATTCTTCCATCTTCAAAAGACGGGTTCTTCTGTAATCCAATCCTGTCGATAAAGCCACCAAAGCATCAAGAATCTACTCTTTAAATTAAAAAAAAATCACTTTAAGCATATGGATAACTTGCCTGTGTGAATGTCTGTGCATTACATGCAATGTAGTGTGCACAAAGACCAGAAGAGGGCGTCAAATCCCCTGGAAATGAATGGAGTTAATAGAGCCATCATGTGGGTGCTGGGAATCAAACCTGGGACCTCTACAAGAGCGGTAAGTGATCTTAAACATTGAGCCTTCTCTCCACCCACTGAGGATTTATTCTTCAAAAAAATACAAGTATTCTCTCTCTCTCTCTCTCTCTCTCTCTCTCTCTCTCTGTGTGTGTGTGTGTGTGTGTGTGTGTGTGTGTGCACGTATGTGCACCTGTGCTACAGGCTATGGTGCTCAGATGGAAGTCAGAGGACAAGTCCGTTCTCTCCTTCCACAGAGCTGGTCCTAGGGATCAAATCCCAGGCCATCACTGACAATAAGCAACTCTGGACTGAGCCTTTATTGGCAAAAATTCCTTTACAGCATGAGCCGTCTCAGTGGTTCAAACATTTGTTCTTGAACAGTAATAGATTTGGTACCAAGCAGTGAGTTATCAAATCTTAGATGCTTCATATAACTTTTGCTAGAGGATCAACGCTAAAGGGTCTCCGGGATGCCCAAACTCTGGACACTGCAAAATGCCTTGTTATCTACAAATGCACTGGGCTACATCTGCAGCTCTCCTAGGACACAGGAAGGACTGTGGGCTGCAGGTTGGACCTGCATGAAGTCTGCTGCAGGCTAGGTGGGTCTCCGCCATAACACTCTCCTTGTGGTTACAAAATAAAAGGTGGGCCGTGGTGACTCCTCAGGAGTACAAAGTGTATTGTTCGGCTGCAGAAAGCCCTGAGCTCCACCTCAAACACTGAATAACCAGCAATTGGAGATGAAGGCAGGAGAATCAGGTGTTCAAGGTCATCCTCAGTTACATAAAGTATTGGAGGTCAGTCTGGGCTACAAGAGATCTTGTTCTAAAAAAAAAATTCGTAAATAATTGTACACAAGAATTGGCACTGGTATGGTCCAGTATAGCGTGGATGAGGGTCTGAATGTGGCACATGCCTCTCCTCTCCTCCACCCCTCCCAAACTCACCTTCACCCTCTCCCACTCAGATACACCCACCAAGATGGAGTGCTGTTTGTCATCTGGTTCCTGAGCCCAGAGGAACCTGTTACAGGAGCGTGCAGTCTGTCTGTCCAGTGTCTTTGTTCTTGACTTTCCTCTTGACGAAACATAGGCTTGCTGTTTCAAAAGCCATTTGTTCTCCAGGGTTTTGAGCGAGAGGCCAGTTAAGTTCACCCAGACTCCCAGAAGATGAGCAGACTGTGCGTTTAGACAGACTTAGCTTTCCTTTCTCGTTGCTTTCTAAACCCTTGGAGATGCTGATTTCCTCCTGGGGGGGAAAAACAACTCACGTTCTAGCCAACGTTCAGCATCAGAAATCTAAATGCCTTAATGAGTTGGTAAAAGTGAATGTTATGGCTTAAATCTAAGATGCTCCCCGTGCTTTGAAAGCTTATTCCCCATGGCGGGTGATATTCTGGGAGGCTGTAAAACCTTAGGGCGGTAAATCCCCACTGGCAGAAGTAAATCATCGCTCGAGGGAAATTTAGTAGTGACATCCACACTGTGGTTCTGGTCCTACTCTGTGGTTCACTACCGTGTGATACCTAATGCCAGAGGCGCCTGCAACTGTGCCTCCCCCGACCATTCTCCCCAATATGCTTCCTTAAGTGGTTTCTGCTAGGTATTTAGGTCACACTCATGAAAAGTAGCTGATGCAGACAAACACCAAGCAGCTTCCAAAGAAAAATTACAGGGAAGGAGAATGCACTCACGCTCTCACAAAACGCCACTATACAAAGAGGTGGTTTTGGTTTGGAAAGATGGACTGCTTGGCAAAGTACTTCTAGTTCAAGATGAGGACTTGAGTTCCACCCCCAGGTCCAAGATTTAAAAAAAAAAAAAAAAAAACAGACATGAAGGTGTTTGGCAGTAATCTCAGCTCTAGGGAAGTGGAGATAGAGAGATGGATCCTTGGGGCTTACTGGCCAGTCAGCTTAGCCTTATTGGTATGCTATGGGCCAATGAGAGGCCCTCCCTTAAAAAAACACTGTGGATGTCTCCTAGGATGGTACCTGAAGTTGTCATCTGCCTTCCACATGCACGCACACACACACACACACACACACATAAAGGGTAAGATAAGCCAGATGGTTTTGAGGTGGATGAAGATTTACTACACTTTCTCTATGGTAAACTTTGTAAAATGTAAATACAACCAAGCTTTCTTTGGCTTGATACCCCCTTGTGGGTCAAACTTCCCAATCTATATCCTTAATCTTCTTGCTATGTAGGTGACTGAAGGAGCCTGTGTCCCTCAGGTGACTGGTAGTACAGATACATGTGTAAGAAGGTTTCACTTGGAGCTACCTTTAAACCCTTCCCTGGGCACCCGAGGTCAAGCAGGATGGATGTTACCTGTTGTCTATAGACTCTATCCCAGATTATCTGAAAGCCCTCCTTGCATTATTAATAACATTAATACTGAAATGCTATCTGTATCCCCACATCTCTCTGTCTCTCTCTCTCTCTCTCTTAAGGTCTTTGTCCATTGAACTCCTGATTCTCCTGCCTTTACCTCTGGGATTATAGGCAAGATCTACAGGGATCAAATCAAGGACTTTGTGCATACTAGGCAAGCCTCCCACCAATTGGGCTACATCCCAAGCTTTATTGAGCTCTTTGTATACACAGACTTATAATGAACACATGGCATATATTCTTCCTTTACATTCAGGAGCATAGGAAGGGAGGGAACAACCATATTTCAGAGGAGAAGAAAATGAACAAAATCAAAGAAATGGGCTAACACCCTGGCCAAGCCCAACAACCTGGGTTTTATCCTCATACATGGTGGAAGGAAAGAACTGACTTCCATGGATTTCCTCTGACCTCCACAAATCCCACACATGTGCTGTGGTGAATGCATGTGCATACACATAAGTCAATAATAAGTGCAATTCTTTAATAATAAAAAATAGGTCCCCTCATCCAAACCCTAGGTTGCTTCCTGAAGAAAATAAAACCAAAACATGATGAACAACTGGCTTCCTTCGTATTTATAAATGTAGACTCAAATATGTTTTCCTATAAAGTATGCCTTCAAGATGCAAACCATGAAAAATGGCCCTTTGGGCTCTAAATTTTGTAACAAGATCTGTCCTGTGTTCAAATTGCATGGTTAATGTGCCGTGACCCCAGTGGCGTGCAGAAGAACTGAAAGAGTTTAATGAGTGCAGCCATGTGTGTATTAGCTGATGGAGTGTCATATAACAGAATTTGACTTTGATGTTTCTGAAAGGAATTTGAAATATCACATGATGCTTCTGCATCAATTGCAGGTGTAGCTAATCGGGCTCTTGTTGAAGATGATGTTGTGTCGAGCATTCTTCATGAGGATGATGGGCTATTGGGAGTATCTGAGTAAAGGGGCATTATGGGAAATCAGCAGGCTTAAATGCACAAGGACCTCGGTGTAATTCAGGGAGATTTGCTACAAGGTTAAAAGCAGAGCAGGGGTTTGGGATTGACAACAGTGAACATAAACTTTAAAGTTGTGTGTGCCCATTGGCCACTCCTGTTTAGACAGGTGAAGTAAGATGTCTAAGTATCAAACATACCTTGTTTCAGACAAGCAATAACGTGTGATCAGCTTGTATAGCACACAGGTTTTCTGGGGAGTGAATGACATGCATGAGCTTGTAAAACAGTGCCAAAGGAAACCACGTGCGAGCCTCAGATATTTTCTTACAGGGTGACTGTAGGGTCACTACTGACACATCTACACTGCCACCCTTACACCTAGGCTCAGAAAATCTTAGAAGAGAGAATAGAAAAATTGTAAGAGCCAGAGGACTGGGAGGCCTTCTGCTAGACATGGTCTTCTAGACATAACAGGAAGCTGCACCCGTGGAACCTAACAATATGGTCACCTAAACAAGACCTGCACAATGACAAGGTAAGTTGGCATGCCAACATAGATGGGGAAAATTCACGAGGCCCCACCTCTAGATGAAGAGACACGGGCAATTTAATGGCTGCTGAGAAAGGGAGGATCAGTCTTCTCCAAGGATGAGCATCCCGATAGGGTTACTGATCTCAAGGGGTCATCTCTGAACACACATACATATGTACACATGAACAATCATAAATGGACTCAGTAGAATATGTATGTCTGTGTGGCCTGATTGCTACATATGTTTATTTTATCACATTATTTTATATATTGTTAAAGAGGAAGAGGTCATGAATTTGAAGTTGGGGGAGACAGGGAGAGTTGGCGGGGGGAGACAGCTGAAAATGATGTAAATGCAGTACACACATATGAGATTCTTTTAAAAATTTAAAAGTGAGCTGGATACTGAGCAGAATGAGTTTTGAGATTCCTCAGGCCTGACTGGCATCATCTGCTGGACCCCCATGCAGGATACCGTAACTGAGAGGAGAGTTGACCTCATGTATAGAGCAAGGGGTCCCTAGGCATCTCACTTGCTGTGGGGCTGGGAGACCATTCTGGGCAGCAACCATGTGATCAGTGGTCCTCTTGGCTGCCCTGTGAGGTTCTAGGGAAAGTGCCAATCCAGCCACCAGTTACAGGCCCAGCTCTGCAATGGTGACATAGTCATCTGGGGGTCACTGTCTTCTCAGCCAAGATGAAATCAGAGAGAGGTGAGAGGACTCTGAACCAATGTGGCCATGAAAGTGTTCTTCTGTTGCTCTGACAAATGAATGTATTTTTAAAGTGTTGGACCTGTGGTTGTTCCTCCCGTTTTATAGGAACCCAAACCCACAATACTAAACAGATGTCAGAGATGCAGGTAATTCCTGTTGATGGTTCTGCTGTATCCTGAGCATCATACCAGAGAGAATGTCTCAACTTGACTGATATTACAGTTTGGGTCTGACCTCATTAGGTACGAGGCCCAACCCCTCCCAGACAGGATATGGATTCAGTCCTCTCTACCACTAAAAAATAAAATCAGAAATATGTGGACATTGGCAAATGCTGATCTCAGGAAAAACAAGATGACTTTCAGCTACGTATTCATTTATGTTGCTCTGGGTTGAACCTAGGGCCTCTTGATCATCAAACAAGGATTTCCCCCATTGAACTACACCCTCAACCCTCAGCTAATGCTTTCGTGCAGAGTATTTTATGTCAGCTATTAATTTTAAAAGAATATCAATAATACCTTTGTTAAAAATGAATTTCTCAGGATGGGCAACAAAGACTGGTGATACCTGTGCATCATTTATGATGCTGCCTTGCACACAAATATGCATATACATAGAACCATTTCCATGCCCTGAGCCAGGCTGAGCAAACAAGATTTGGAGTTTACAAAGTGTCAGAGAAGTTCACTATAACTGCAGAGTGGCTGTGCCCCAGGACCCACCGGGGTACTGCCAACTTTTAGGGTCAGTCATTTGTCATATTCATCTTTGTGAACTTTACAATGACTTTCCTAGAGACAGAAACCTGTGATACATAGACAGGCAAGTCCTGGGAGGAACTGTTGCAAGGTATCTGAAGTGACTGATTTGGATTGAGGTTCATCTTGGTTAAAGCAAATGAGATGTGATTATTAATACCAGCCCCCTCCCATGTATTATCCACCTCCCATGTGCTGCTTACTGTGTGATGCTTTAGTGATGGCAGGTAACCAGTGGGGGCTAAACCTGGGGTTAGACAATGTAGAACAGAAGACTCCACCATGGGTAGTATGAGGCCACACATAAGCTATGTTGGTACCACAGGGGGCATTGTACCCTTCATTTCACCCCCCACCCCTTCTTCTTTTTCTTCCTCCTCAGCCCCCATCTCTGCTTTCTTCTTCTTCCTCCTCATCCCCTCCTCCTATTCTTCTTCCTTTTTTGCCTCCTTACTTTCCCCGGTAGCTAAAACATTAAAAAAGTAAGGCAGAGAGAACATTCTTGCTGATAAAAGCTTATTGGCCACACTCGCTCTTCCCTATCCAGGACCCCATGCTTACCAAGGTCTGTGTATGCTGAGGTCTCTACTCTAAAACAATGTGGTGTCTGCATTTAACTCACATCCTTCTGCATGTTCAAAGTCATTTCTGGGTTTTGTTTTAAAATACCTAACAGGGTGTTGTTGCAAAGGCTCAGAATTCAGTTCCCAGCATCCACATTGGGAGACTTAGAACCACCTGTAAGTCCAGCCCCAAGAGATTCAGTGCCCTCTGTTGGCCTTCATGAGGACTGCACTCACATGGTCATATACACAGACACACAAGTAATTTAAAATGAATGGGCTTTTCCTTCATGATTTATTTAATTTTTAATGTGCATTGGTGTTTTGCCTGAAGGTGTTTCTTTGTGAGGGTGTCTGATTTCCTGGAACTGGAGTTTCAGGAAGTTGTCAGCTGCCATGTGAATGCTGGAAATTGAACCCAGACCATCTGGAAGAGCAGCCAGTGTTCTTAACCACCAAGCCGTCTCTCCAGTCCCTGGTTGGTTTGAAGTTTTACTTGTCCCAAATTTCATAGTCTGCAGCATGGTGTCCCAGAGAGGAATGGCAGTCACTGGTCTCTGTCAGAGTTAGATGCACCCATAATGGATTCACCTCTCAGTCCATCTATTAACCACATACTTGATGGTGTTCACACATGCTTAACGCTGTTTCTTGCCAAGAACCTCGAAGGCCACACTACCATTTACCCTTTGATCTGCTTCACTTGGGAGAGATTCAGGCAGAGACAGATAGTTGCACAATCAGAAGCATAACTCTGTGTTTCCTGAACTTTGCCAACTAAAAGCCCTGAAGACCTCAAAGGCTAAGAGATGAAGGTTGGAATTAGGACCTGGCAGGTCACAAGATCCCCGGTGGTACCAATTTGAAAGGGAGATTAGAGATAACTTGTAGTTTGGATACAAATTGTCCCCTTCAGGGCTCATGTTTTGATGTTCAGTTCCCACTGCTGAGAGGTGATTAGGTCACAGTGGGCACTAAATTTATCGATGGGCCATTTAGGAGCAGGAGCCTGATTTGAGGAAACAGGTGACCAAGGGACTTGTCCTTGAAGGGCGTTCTTGGGATACTACCCCCATCTCTTGTCTTCTTTCTGCTTCCTGGATGCCATGAGGAGAGCAGCCATACCCTCCTGATGCATTGTTCCACCTCCTCAGACTCAGAAGCAGTGGAGTCAGCTGACAGTGGACTGAAGCCTCAGAATCTATGAGTACAATAAAGACTTGCTCCTTTAAGTTGTTTTCCTTAAGTATTTTGTTACAGCAATGAAAACCTGACTGGAACATTTGTTCTGAGCTTGGTGTGTGAGCAATCCTAAATCATTACCCTGACCCCCACCCTTTACAGGTAAGACATCAGCAACCCAGCCCTCATTTTCCTCACCTGTGAAGGAGGATGGCTCCCTCCTCTCCTGTCTTCGCACACTGAGGGAAATAATCTATGACATGTGTTTAGTATAAGCACACTCCTCAAAGGTCTTCAGTCGGGCTGAGGAAGCAGATCCTGTGGTGAGGCTGGTTGGGATCTCTCTTCCAGCAGCATTTGCTGCATTGTAACGGTCATCTCTCTCACACAGGCTTGCTCACTTCCAGAGCAATTACTCCACGATTACTCCAAATAGGTGATATTGCTCTTCAGCAATGTAACTTCGCAGGGTCGAATTTTCAAAATAAAATCTCTCATTCAATGAGTTGAGCCAATATATGTGCAAGCCATTGTGAATATGCTTCAATCAAAACCAACTGTAAATGTGGTCCAAAAATACCTGTAAAAGTAGAACAGATGTGTACAAAAAAAGCAAACTTCTTGGGGACACCTCAGGATAAGGCTTCCTATTTATCTGAGCAAAAATAAAATGAAATAACAGAGCATGGTCCTTCCCCAGCAATACGTAGAAATCCATTTATGAAGCAGCCAGAAAATATCCACCACCCTTTTCTGTTGGAGACACTGCATTAAAAGGATTTTCCCTGAGGGTCAAACAATTTGTGTGCTTCCACTCAAAGAAAGTCATGAAAAGCTGTCTGGTCTCCCCACCACCATTTGCTGAAGAGGCCGTCTGTTCTCCAATGTGTGCTTTGGCTTCCTTGTCAAAAGCCAGGGGACTGTGGTTGTGTGCATGTATATTTGGGTCATCTGTTCTGTCTCACTGATCTGCATGTCTCTTTTGTGCTCTTCTGTGCCAGTGCCATGCTGTTTTTATTACTATGGCTCTGTCATATAGCTTGAAATCAGGTGTTGGGTTGCCTCTAGGAGTGTTCCTATTGCTCAGGATTGCTCTGAAGATCTGAAGTACTTTGTGCATCCATAAAATTTTAAGTTTTTTTTTCTATTTCTGTAAAGAACTGAGGTGGCACTGTGATTGAAACTGCAGTTTGTAGATGGCTTTTGGTAGGACGGAAGGATTCTGGTAGGAGAGAGAGAGGGGAACAAGAGAGGGAAGTAGAGAGGGGGGAGGAGGTGGGGTGTGCATGTGCGTGTGTGTGCATGCGCTCGTGTGTGTGCGTGTGAAAATGACTAAAATGAGATGTTACCAACTTCCAAATTAAATACAGGACTGGTCTTAAGTCAAAGTAACAATTCCAGGCCAGGACTTAATAAGGTTTTTATGTACAAGATGGGCTAGCTGCTGAAATGGATATTGGTCTAGAATGCTTAATAATGAATGGTCTCTGCTGAGTTGTTTCTTCTCTAAGAGATAGAATGTTAAAGATTAGTCACAAAAAATCTGCGGGAGTCATAACTGATGACTCAGACCACCCCAAAATAGAGCAGAGATAGCCCTCTTATTACAGATCATGTCCTATCCTGCCCATGGGCTCATCTACGCATTCATCAAATGAATAGCCAGAAACTTCTTCCCATGCCTTGTATTGTGCACAGAGAAAGAGTCATGAGGGCTTCAGTTTGTCCTCAGAAGCTAGTAGAGTCTTGTAAATGTTATATATAATTACTGTTGATCCCAAGAGGACTTTGTTCACTGTTCCTTCTCTCAGTTTAGCTGGGGATGGAGGCAGGCAACCCGAGTTGTGTGCTGTCAAAACAGTTCTTTAAATAGATGGTTAGCACATGTCCTCAGACCTCCTTTGGCAGCCAGGACAAACCTTCATAGCTCTCTAAAGTGTTCCATGGAGGTTCAGTCCCTGGTGGCCCCAAGGAGAGAAGTGCCTGCTATTTCAAACATGATTATCCAAACAAAGGTTAGTACTCTTCACAGACATTGCAATGCTCTGTCCATTTCAATGCTTAACACTTGGCCCAAGGAAAAATGATTGGGAATTCATTTCTAAAATGAGAGTGTTTAAATGCAATTAACAGGGTGAGGCAGACATAGGCAGCCAGAACAACCACTTGTTCTGTAAAGGGATGCCTCGTGGTGCTTGAGGGGTTGGCATTGGGACAGTATCCTGGTGATGAAGGACTTGATTACCGTGAGTGGCACATGGAAGCCCTATGCTGAGGTTCTTTGCTACAATGTATTCAGACTATGAGAAGGTAGAAGATAGTCTCTTCCAGAGCCTAAACTGTGTCACATCTCCCCAAAGATGGCTTTGCAAAGGGACACTGGGCACACTACAGTGGCTGACTTGATATTTTCTCTCCTGGGCAGTTACATTTTACCTGATGCTGAAGCCTTTCATCCCATTTGCAAAAGCAGCAAAGGATTGAGGTCTCCTGGGCTGTAATTGTTCGGTTTTTTTTTCTCATTTTTATTGGTTCTTTGAGAATTTCATGCAATGCGTATTGTCATATTCACGACTCCTCCCACTCCAGTCCCAGAAATAGCCCTTCCTTTACCGCTTTGCGTCATTACAACCTGTGTGTACAGTTTGTACTGCCCATATATTCTTGGATGTGTGACCGTCACTGGAATGTTACTTACCCACCGAGGGACACATCCCTTCAGAAAACCGGCCCTCCCTCTCCCAGTAGCTTCCGGTTGCCAATGTCTCCTCAGCTATGGGTAGGGTTTCAGGCTCTGCCCTCCCTCCATGCTAAGCTTTGGCCCGGCTTGAGCGTGCCTAAGTCTTGGGCCTGCTATCCAAGCACTGTGAGTGGCGCAACTGCCTTGCCATGACTGGAAAACACTCTTATTTCCTTGTTGTTATCCGGGACTTTCTGCCCCCTCTTCCCCTGTGATCCCCGAGCTCCTCCTAAGAGTTCCTCTGCATGGTAGTGTTAAGGTGTAGACATCGAGCTGTTTCAGTGAGACATCCAGTTATGGGCGATGTCAGGATTTGTAGTTGCGAGCTCTATTTCAGAGGTCAGCCTGCAGGAGTGTGGGTGAAACGGCTATGGGAACAACCTGGTCTGCACAGCGCTGGGAGATGGAATGTGGGGAGATGGCCACGGAGGTTTTATTAGCTGCTTCTCTGTTGCTGTGAGAAGACACTGTGACCCAAAGCAGCTCAAGAAAGAGTTTATTTTGGCTTCTGGTTTCAGAGGGATAGAGACCATAATGGAAGGAAGGCATGGCCCAGAGCATAAAGCTCACCGGTCACACCTTTATGCATGTACATGAAGCAGAAAGAGCAGTCAGGAAGAAAGGCTACATACCCTCAAAGCCCACTCCCAGCGACATACTCCCTCTGTTAAGCCTCCACCTCCTAAAGGTTCCTTAACCTCCCCAAACAGTGCCACCTGCCAGGGACCAAGTGTCCAAACATCTGAGACTGTGAGAACATTTCACATTCAAACCACCACAGGAATAAACAGAACCTCACAAACCCCAGAGAACACCGTGTGTAGAGGAAATCAATCTTTTTGCTTTTATTTTGCCAACAGCCCAAATGAAATCCCCGGGCTGAATTCATCTTTACAGCTAGCCAGAAAATACATGAAACAGCACCAAGGCCAATGGGAAGATGTAATCAGGCCAGATTGCAGCAGCGGAGGCCATTTGTGCTTCAACAATATGGGGAGATTTGTGAGTCTCTGTACCTGCGGTTGGGACCCAGAAGGTGGTTCCAATGTCAGGCGAAGGGTGTGGGAGTCCGCGAGCAGGCTGCTTTAAAAACAGTTTCACTCGGTAGAGTGCCTCCCCCTCTGCTGCACAGATCTTTCATGTGATGTGGCTCCATTTGTCTATTTTTGTTTTGGTTGCTCATGCTTTGGACGGGAGGAATCATATAAAAAGACAAGGGGGAAGAAATGAAACACTGACCAGACCAACGGGGTAGAACTTTGCCTGGTACATCTTAGTATAGTTGGTGAAAGTCAAATAAAATAAGGTTAAAGTGCAGGTTGATCCGGGGAGGATCAACTGAGTCCATGGGCAGCCTGAAAGACAATCACATCCCACCTTTACTCAGCATCCGAGACATTTTCTTCTCCCCCATGAAGTCCCAGCTCTCTGTACTAGCTGTGCCAGCTAAGCCAGCCTGCCATCCTTCAATTAAACCATGCCTGACTAATGCAAATAGCCCCTACGTTATCCAGCCCTCGCTGGCAAAGGATGGCAGAAAGATGTTTTGTTACAATATTTGACTGTAGAATGTCCCTGGTCTGATGAAGATAGCATATTGAAGCACCAAAAGGCACACTGGGATGACTGTGTTTTAAAAGCATGCAAAGTGTATGTTTTTAAATGTACAGTTACCTTTAATCACCATTCCCCTGCAGAATTAGAGCAAAAGTTCAATAAGTTCTCATTACACAATGCAAACATGTATCAAATCTTCATGTTATGTACTTTGTTTTTTTCCATACATTGTTTTGTTTTATTTTTTCCATTCAAAAACATAATTAAAGAAATAAAATTTGTACCTTTCTTCCCCTTCTCCCGGTCCCCTCCCACTACCTTCCCACCCCTCCTCCCTCCCCCTTCTTCCTTGAAAGAGGGCATGGTGCTCTGCCCTGTTGGAAGTCCAAGGCCCACCCCCATCCCTCCCGGCCTAGGAAGGAGTGCATTCAAAAAGACTCGGTTCTCAAAAAGATAATACATGCAGAAGAGATAGGTCCTGGTGTCATTGTTGATGGCTTCTCCATCTGCCAACTTTCGCCGCCACATTCAGAGAGTCTGGTTTGATCATATGCTCATTCTATGAGCAATACATTTAATGAAGTCTATTTGTATCTTAAAAAAAAATAAATGTACAGTTGTCAAACTGAAATAGCTAAAGTAAATAGGAAGAAGCATTTCGATAGGACAATAGGAAACATAGTGGCTTAAAAAGGCTGGCCCGAGTCCGGGGTGATGGCTGTCTCCCTGGCAAGCTCTGTTCTATCTCTTCGTTCCTTTTTCTCACATCAGGATATCTTATGATGCAACCACAGGACATTTGTCTGGTTAAGAATAAAAACAAGCAGAGAAACAAGCCCCAATATGAGCTTTTTATACACACAAAAGGCTGTTTCCATTGCTGTGACCCACAAACCCATCGCTATCACAATGGGGAAGAAGCTCTCCTCTTTCCCAGGCTTAGAACAAATGTGAGTGGTTTCATTTAGGTGTATAGGGGTTGGTGTCTGTGTACTTATATAATTTATGTGTATTGTGCATATGGGTGTGTATGTATGTTTGTCTGCATATTCCTATGTGTTTATCAATGTTTGTGCACTTGTAGGAGAGTGTGTGTATATGTGCTTATCATTCATGGTACATGTCTGTACATTTATACATACATAACATGTGTATGGTGTGTATTCCCGTGTGTCCTCGTGGTGTGTGTTCACATGTTGGCAGGCATTAAAATGGCTACAGAGCTCTTAGAAAAAAACGACAGAGGCCTGGGGCTCGTTTCACTCCTGGAAAGTGTCTGGAGGTGTTTCAGCGGAAGCATATGTGGGTGTGCTGGCCGAGAGCCACGGGCACTTAGCCATGAGTCCCCTGTGTACTTCACAAACTTCTGGGATCGTGTCTATCATTTTAACAGGGGCTGGGGTAGACATAGAAATTCTCACAGCAAGGATCTAAACTTCTGGATGTATTTGATTAATGTTTATTCATAATAACCTCAACCTTCCCTTCTCATTCTCTAAATCTCACAGGCTACCCGAATAAATGGACAGGGATACAGAGGTACTGGGATACCACAGTGCCCTGCTGTACCTCACGGCTGACTGCACTAAGCTGTGCACTCCACCATCACCAGTCCATTCTTCCCCAACACAGATATGGAACTCCTCCACACACACACACCGTTTCTCTAATGGCTTCATCCAGTTCTTTTTCAAGTGGAAAACAGGAAGGCTGAGCTGCTGGCCCCTGGAATTCTTCCCAGATCTCAGCATGGATGTAGAAGTTTTAGAATAATTGGAATCAAACATAGAAGGAACACACAAAGTTTGTGGTGAGACTCTGAAAAAAAAATCAAAAAGCAAGAAAGAATGTCTATTAGGAGCTGGTTTGCAAAGTGAAAATGATGAATTTAAAACATTTTGCTATTGAAGTTCTAGGACCCACTGAAGAATTCTTCCTGAATATATTCAATTTATATGTATGGACTATGGCTGCTTTTTTTAATGCACAAAATGATATATAGGAGAGTGGAGAAAGTTTCATATAAATTCTCCCCAGCTGGAGACAAGTGAGATGCTGTTATTGTCTAGATGGGGAAATAATAAGTTGCAAGTTTTAACACTAGCTGGGGAGACTGCCCTTAGCTCTGAGAGGTCTGGTATGCTATATATAGACAAAACAAGCCCCAGTATTTGTGTTCCAGAAAGCCTTAAATATCTCTGCCCTTAATTGTTGGTCTGAGACCTTTGTTTAGATGAAACACTTTTATTTATTGGGGATTGGGGGTTTTCTATGGAAAGCGTGAAAGCAGAGATGATGTTACACCTCACTGGAAAATGTGGTTTCCGGTGAGCAAACATTTTAGAATGTAGGGGATGTTTGAAACTGGTGGAGCTCATTCCTGTACCTTTTCATTCTGAGGTTCCTGTCGTCACAGTGGACCCGACACTGTCCCTCTCTTTCCTTTGGTCTGAGACTGGGGGAAAGGGGAGACGACTCAAAACTGGGAGCTTCACAGCTTTGGTGTTTGGTTTCACGTTTAGAATTAAGCAACCATCAAGTCCGTGCTGCACTTGAATCCCCATGCGTGCATGTCCACAGCTGGTGGATGATGCATCTGATGCACACACAGTGCTGGTGTATGGACGCTTTGGATGCAGTCATGTTGCTGGTGTGATGCACTTAATCCATGCCTCTCTTGTGTCCTTAACACGGGTGTTTCGCAGCCGGGGTTCCTTGCATGCTCCACGCAGGGCTAACATGCTCAGTGAAAGCGGCATTGCAAGAGGTCTCAGGGCTAGTATAGATTGTATGCACATACCCAGAATCCTTTTATCCCATTCTGTTGTTTGTGAAGGTTTTGTTGGTGAAGTCACTTAGCGCC
The DNA here is from genome assembly GCA_004026605.1 of Ondatra zibethicus. Lineage (NCBI taxonomy): Eukaryota > Metazoa > Chordata > Mammalia > Rodentia > Cricetidae > Ondatra > Ondatra zibethicus. Next base: position 108,159 of record PVIU01002894.1, read on the forward strand.
CTTCTCCCCGAGTTCCAAAGCTGCAGGCAGATTTCCCTGTCACAAGTCTCTCACCCCAGTGACACAGTGAAAGAGGCTGGCTTCCAACTAATTTTCAATCAAGTTGTTAAGAAACACACACTGGAAGAAAGACAGACCATTCAAGGAATGACGCTACCAAAATAGGGTATCCATAGAAGAATAAAGTTAGAGTCATCTTTCTTAGCCTTTATTTAAAAAAAAAGGATAAAAATATGTAAAAGAAATCAAAGACCTCAATTTAAAGCCTGCAATACTGAATCTGCTAGATGAAAGTACAAGAAACACATTTCAAGGCACTGGCATAGAGCCAATAAGATGCTCCAGCAGGAAAAGGTGCTTGGTGCTTGTCACCAAGCCTGACCATGTTATTTTGATCACATGGTGAAAAGAGAAAATTGACTCCTGTGAAATTGTCCTCTGACCTCCACATATACAATATGGCACAAACACACACACACACACACACACACCAAATTAGTGTAATTAAAAATATAAGCCATAGTTGAGAACTTTCTGAACAGTAACAGTGCAACAAACAGCTCTAAGAATTAGCAAACGGAATTCAGTGAAATTATTATTTTTTATCCTGCTCAGCAAAGTAAGCTGTTAGCAGAGTGACCAGACAGTGTATAGAATGGGAGAAGGACTTTTCCACATTTTTTTCAGACAAGGGTTTAATATCTAGACTATATAAAGAATTGCAAACAAAAAAAATCATCAATTAAACAGCTATGGCAATCAGCAAGGCTAAGGAAATGAACACACAACTCTCAGGGGAAGAAATCCAAATAGCCAACAAGCATTTAAAATTGTGTTCAAGGCTCTTAGTCATCAGGAAAATGCAAATTAAAAGTACTTGAAATTCTGCCTCACCCCAATCAGAATGGTGACCATCTAGAAAAGAGAAACAGTAAATGTTGATGAGAATGTGGGGAAGGGAGGGACTTTTATTCACAGCTGATAGGAGAGTACACAGACTGTATGAAAACTGGTATGGAAGGTTCTTGAAAAATCAAAACCCAGCAGCGCACCTCCTGGGCTTCATGTCCTACCACAAAGACACTTTTACAATAATATATATTGCTTCATTGTTCACAGTACAAGGAAATAATACCAGCCTCGATTCTCACCAACAGATGAATGGATAATGACTGTGTGGCATACATATACAATGGAGTTTTATTCGGCACTAAAGAAAAATGAGATCATGATATTTTTAGGAAAATAGATGGATCTGAAAAGTCTAATAACTGAGGCTGCCTACGCTCAGACAAAAGACTCCTGTGTTTTCGCTCAGGTGTGAAACACGGATACGATGTTTACACGTATTTATGTGGGTGGAGGGTGGGGGAGAGGGTACCCTATGAAAGTAGTAAGGAGACCCCAGAAGGGGGAAGCCGTGTTCAGTGGGAGATGGGGACAGCAGGACACGTGTGACATGAAAGTGGGAAGCAGGATATGTGAGTGTGTATGAGGACTGGTGGGGGAGAAACCGCAGAAAAAAATACATCAACGGAAACAGGGTTTGTTTGAAGTTGCCACAGTGAAGACTGATGCTGTATATGCTAATCTAAGGTTTGAAAGAAAAGATACTGGTAGGGCAGGAAGGATAGCTGGGTGTTTAAGAGCACTTGCTGCTCTTGGAATGGAGCAGAATTCAGCTCCCAACACCCGCACTGGGCAGCTGACAACTGCCTCATGGCGCCTCATGGCCTGCAGAGGTGCTGCGGTCATAAGCGCAAGCACAAGTGCTATAAACACACTAACTTAATAGTTAGCCCCGAGGAGAAGCCGAGCTTCAACCCCCTCATTGTAACTGGATCCTTGAGGCACACTAAAGTCTTAAGACGCATCCTGTGTGGTGTCCAGGCAAGCCTTGTCCGTACTTGAAAGCGTGAAGAATTCAATAACAGAGAAATATCAAAGTACAAGAAAGAAAATAAGTAGTTATTTAAAAAAAAAAACAACGAAGATGTCTGATTTCGCATTGCTTAATATTGTACCGCACACCAGCATACTTGGGAGGAAAAGACATTTAGGCCACACGGATGGGAAATGATGTCGATGTCATCACACATCCGTTACACCTCTCTAAACAGTATGCTGTATACCCACTGTTCACCTATCAGTCGTGAATACCAGCTACAGACAGCTGACAGCTTTTTGGATAAAATTAATTCTTTTCTATATTTTCTTTTATTTAAACAGGAGAGGAAGAGTTAATTCACACAGGTGCAGAATAAGTAAATTGGAGTAGGGCCATAGGAGAGAAAAGCAAGTCTGTACTACTGTCTCGGGCCACCCCGAGTGTGTTCTGGTCAGTCACCTATGGGAAACATAGCCAACTGGAGAGATACCTCATTTGGGACAAAACTTCTGTGAGGTCCTTGCCATGTTTTCTTCTCTTGCCATTGTGTTTCAGAGGACCTCAAAGCACTATGTTCGTTCAGCCTGTGTCTTCCGACTGTGATTTCACCATGATGACCGGCCGTTGTTTCTTTAAACATGCAGTCTTTCTTAATTTGTGAAAAATGCTTTCCCAATGCCTTTCTCTCTCTCTCTTTGGGAGCTTGGAGGAAAGAGGTCAGAACGTCAGAGCTTAATTTATGAGTGGATCTACTTAGCATCTCGGAACCTGCCCACAAAGCCAGCGAGTCTGTAGAACTGCCGCAAAGATCCAAGGATTCTTCTCATACCTCAGGTCACATAATGGCCCCAAATGGAAAACCAGATGAGCTACGGAAGCGACTAGACATCACAGAGGGGCCCAGGCAGCCTCTTTCTCGGTGCCATTCACACTGGACACTGACTACAGTAAGGGGTGAGAGTGTCTCCCCACATGAAAAGGAAAAGCGAAGAAGCAGTTTGTGGGAAGATATTTGAAATCCCCACCGGTGCCCACCTTTCCATTCACAAAAATATACAGTGACGCAGAGGAAAGGACAGAGCTAACCAAGGAAGTCCTGAGACCCTTGCTCAAGTGATCACACTACACTGAATATTGAAGCCGTGTTGGACAGCCATACATGTAGCATTATCAGTGTGAGCTGGAAGGCTGAAGCCCAGGAGGTCCTGTTGTTAGCCTGAGCTGACTTGGAGAGGGTCAGAGCATTTGAAGACATGGTGACCACGTGTTTACCTCACTGCGGATCGATTTTTTTGAAGATGCTGGGCACATCCCTCCTGCAGAATGTCTGCGGTCAGTGAGCTTGCTCATCATCATTAGAAGGGGGATGAAAAGCGTTATTTTTAACTCTATTATTAAAGGAAACCCACATCTGGAACACTCTGAGAACTGATTATCAGCTGTTCTGCAGAAAAACAGCCTGGTGTCTACAATGCTTCGTTTTCCCAATTATTTTGATATTTCCTGATGCTTTAAGTACTGGAGGCATATCACATCCAGCTCATTTCATCTCCCTAAATTATATTTTGTCCATCTGCCATGGTCTTAATAAAGTCTCTGGTTTTTAGAAGCTCAGTAAAATTATGGGAAATATCAAGGGAGTTTGGTTTCAGCTCATTTTTGCTTTTTTATACATTTTTTGTTTTCTTTGGGGAAGAATTGATATATTAGAACTAGAAAATCATTCTCACATTTTCAGTTTCCTAGAGGACTTTGGGGATTTTTTTTTTTTAACAAGGCCGCTCGCCAAGCTGCCAAAATAAAAGGATTCTTTTTTTTTTTCTTCTTCTTCTTATGAGCTAATCTAAAATACTGTGACATTTGAAAGGTTTGCTTTTCAGTGGGAATAGGAAGAAATCAACCAGATCTCACCCCCACCTCACAGGCCGTAACTCAATCCCAGATTCCCCACAGTATTGACTACATTTATCAATCTTTCTTTATTGAAGCTTCTGCCTCGCGTATCTAGAACAGAGCTCTGAAGCACTGAACAAAAGCAGGAGAAAGGTCTGTGTTTGTTGCTGGGTTCATCCCATGACATAAGTCAACAACAATAAGGATTATGCTTGAATAATGAGGTAAATGTGTGTACTTATCTTTACTATGGTTTTGATGGCCCATAACAGTACAATTAGCATTGATTAAAAACACAGGGATTTAGGTCAATTTGTTGTAAAACTTTAAGACACAGTCTGGGCTTTTGTTGTTATTCACTTTCAACTTTAGGGTCTTTAGGAAAACTGGTGACTCAAAAGTGCTTGCCTCCTGTAGATTATTGTGCGTGGAATTTCCCCTTTGGGATTTCAAGTTCATTGAGCATCCTCCTATACAACCTTGTATCAGTGACAACAAACAAGAAGACACTGAAGTACAAAGACGTACAAAGCATTACTCTGTTTATTTAGCCTGTTCAAGTCATCTGTCCTGCTTTTATTTCCTTCATAAAATGCCCTGGAAAAAAACAACACAGGGGAGGAAATGGATTATTTGACTTACACTTCCAGGTTGCAGCCCATGGTTGCAGAGAAGCCAGAGAGGCAGGAGGTTGAGATAGCTCGTCACATCACATCTACGAGGAAAAAAGAAATGAATGCATCCATGCTGCCTGCTTGCCACGCATACCCAGCTGCTTTCATTACCTCTATACAGTTCAGGGCATTGTCTACAGAATGTGCTGCCCACAATCAACAATTAAGACAGTCCTCCATAGATGTGTCCATAGGCCACCTGATCTAGAAAAATCTTCACTGAGACTCTTCCTGGTGATTCTACATTGTGGGAAATTGACATTTAAAACCAACCCTTACAGTGCTTGAAGCTATGCAACCACAGTGCTAACACATGAAATTTCCCGACATCACCTTTAGACATTCAAGTTTTTTGTTTGTTTTGTTTCCAACTTTCTGTTTCAAATTTCCAGCTTATGGATGGGGCCTTTTTGTTTGCTTCCCTGTACCCCAAAGTGACCGCCAAAGTTTCTAGAATCACATTTTCATACATTCACAATCAAAGGAAGGACAAAGTCTTGTTTCCATGTGTGTTTCTTTTTAGTTAGAGAAGTGACCAATCAGACGACCCCAAAGGGACCTTTGATCAAAATTCAGCCACAAACCATTGACATTGGGGTTAGGAACTCAAAGTGAGTAAGATCTGTGGAAACAAGCAACGACAGAAAAGTGGGACAGTAGACTAAATCCGACATAAGGAGTGTCCCACACATCCTGGGGCCTCAGGAAAGCACCTGTTGCTGCCAGACTCCTAAGAGCCATAAAGCCCATGAATTCAAGCACCCTTCATCTGACCTTTGTGATAATGTGCATAAAGATAAGGCATATGTTGAAAAATATTTCATAAAAAAACTTATCTTTTATAAATTTTAATAGATAAAAAATTAATACTACACTTCCTTTAGTAGGCTGTTAAACAAATCTTTATTTATAGTGATTTCCTGACAAAATAGTGATAATTTGACATTATATAGTCATTTAAAAAGTTTATTAAGTAGAGCAACATGTAGGGCTGGGGAAATGGCTCAGTGGGTAAGAGTACATATTGCCCGTGCTGAGGATCTGAGATCACAACCTCTTGTGTGGTGTCCCCTACAGGTCTTCGTAGGTACTGCAAACATGTGCACATATCCACAAACAGACACAGATATACGTAATTTAAAATAATCGTTTAAAAGAGCAACATGTTTTAAAATTCTGTTTGAAATGCAATGGGGTATGGTTACTGCTTTTAATATTTGATTGCAAGCCACTGATACTTCCGATGATAACCAACAAAGAATTAATATCTCATCAACTAAAATGACACAGGGTTTTTTTTTTTTTGAACTTTCTAATTTTGATTCTCAACAGAGTTTTTATTGGGAAGAAAAATATTTCACAAGAGCACCTTGCTAATTTTGTATAATCAGCAATCTATCACTGTGCCTTCCTGAGGTCTCACCTATTTTTACAAAGAAACAGATGCTCAGCCTCTATCATTACCCCTTAGATCCCCTAACGAGAAGAATAAAGCCGTACAAGATGAGGTGTTTTGGATCAACCTCTTCTTCTGCATGATTCGCCTTGAGAACAGTTCAATCTTCCCCTTGCAAAAGAACTGCCAGATCCAATATTCAAGTGCAGAAGACCTTCTCCGTCTGACCTGGAGGGAGCGGTCTTTCTAGTGCAGCCTGGAGAAAGTCTAAAAAGAACAGTAGTGTTACTCTCTACTCTCCCAGGTCCCAGGCTTCTGCTCTAGAAGAAATCCAAATGGATGAAACTAGAAAATACTGTATTAAGTAAGGTAACCCAGGCTCAGAAAACTAAATACCACATGCTCTCCATCAATTGTGGACTCCAGTCTTCTGATTTTTATGTATTTGTGTGTCGGTATAGTTCACGAAACAAGAAAGGGGACCGTGAGAAGGGGGAAAGAGGAGCCTTACAGAGAGGAGGTAGGGAGGGTAACAATACATGTAATGTGAAAGTGATGGGGTAGCCTAGTACAATGGGAAGTGGGTAGAGAGATGAGAGAAAAGAGGGCAGAAAACAATAATAAATACATACGAAAATGTCAAGACAGTTGCTTACCTTTCAATGCTAATTTAGAAACAAAATATAATAAATAAGAAATAAATTAGGCATGAATTGTTTTGGCCCAAGAGTCAGTATTCAAGAATCCCATCCAAAACATTTGTATCACCAAGAGCAGCTTCCTGCATTGGCCTCTTCTCATTTCCACGACCCTTTTCTCTGACTGTCATAGTGGATTGCAAAGGAACACAAAATGTGAATAACAATTGCCTGACTATCCACCATGCTTCCAGAGGGAGAAGCCTCATTGGCTGGACCCAGAAATGAGATTCAATTTCTCACTGACTATGACTGGGTGAAGGGTAGGCATGTAACCCGGTAGTAGCCAATGAGGCAGAAGAAGGATTCAGAACAGGCTACTTTGGGGGAAAATAAACAAATGAGCAAAAACACAAGTGGAGAAGCCAAATAAGCAAGTATGGAAAATAAAAATTGCCAGCCAGGGAGAACTCAGCATCCAAGTGAGATTTTCTTTTTCCTTGATTGTTTTCTTCCTGCTTGGAAGACTAATAAATTTGATGTTTGGAGGACTGCAGCCATGTGTGTCTTAACGAAAGCTATAAGAATTGCACAGCCCTGGGAAATGTCGTCCTTCAGACTGCTGCTGGCTGTGTGAGCTAATCCACGCTCTCCTCCTCCTTCCATTAATTTTATAGAACATTGTATAGAATAAACAAACGCAAGTTTCTGCCTAGATCCTGATGCCTTTTAAAGTCACTGGCCTTTGATTTAAAAAAAAAAAAAAAAAAAAAGAGAGAACCAGCAAAGGTGGTTGGTTCTAAAGATATACTGTTCCCCAAAAGAGATTTGTCTAGGCAGCCCCCCGAAGTCAGTCACACACTTCCAGAGAAGAATGCTGTTCACACAAGCATTTCCCAAAGTCAAACTGTATGCCTTAGTTTGGAGTCTATTTTAATTTTACAAGGTGAGGCAAGAGATTTTTTTCTGACCAGAAAATTGCTAATGGTATATACCATTGATCTTAAAACTGACTTTCGGTTGAAGGTATCAGGGTCACAGATTCTAAAATCCCTTGTCCCTGCCTCCTGTGTGTGTGTGTGTGTGTGTGTGTGTGTGTGTGTGTGTGTGTGTGTGTGTGTGTGTGTTTGCAGTGGGAGTATATCATATACACATAAACATCAGCCCTTGAATTCTACCCTTGTTTTCACTCTAAATATGAAATCAACAAACGGTTTATATGATCAAAGTATATCAGACTAATTTCAGAAATAAGAGAATCATGTTAGCAGTTAATAAAAATGCCATTGTTTGGTCTGATGAATTTTGAGACATCTCAATGTGTGTGTGCGTCTCTTGGAAGTTGATATGTAGACTAGGCTGGTCTCAAACTCATAGACACACCCTGGACTCAACCCCACAAGGGCTGGGGTCAAAGCTGTGTGCCACCATGACTGGCAACTCAATATTTTTTTAAGATGTATTTTTTTCTTTCTTAACTATGTGGATGTGTATGCATCTATGCATGTGTGAGTGCAGATGTCCAAGGAGCTCAGAAGAAGGGTTGGATGCTCTGGAGCTAGAACTACAGGCTGTAGTGAGCTGTCCACTGTTTGTGCAGGGAATTGAAAACAAGCTGTCTGCCAGGGAAGTATGTGTATTTAATTTATGAACTATCTATCCAGGCCCATGACTGGTATCTTGATGGTTACAATCAAAGTGTGCGTTTTACAATTTTCATTAGTGTAACAAGTCGTGTAAGGGAAGAAAAACCTGGACAGGTCTTTATTTTATTTTTTACCTTTATTTTTATTTTATGTATATGAATGTTTGCTTGCACGTCTGTGCACCACGTGCATCCATAGAAGACAGATAGATAGTTAGATAGATAGATAGATAGATAGATAGATAGATAGATAGATAGATAGATAGAAGATAGAAGAGGGTATTGTATACCCTGGAAATGGAGTTAATGGATGGTAGTGAGCTGCCATGCAAATTCTGGGAATGGAACTTGGGTACCCCGCAAGAGCAGTCAGAGCTCTTAACCACTGGGCCATCTCTGGCCTCAGGCTGGCATTTTTATATGATGTGTTTAGAAGTCTATCTTAGGCAACTCTTGGTTTTCCTTCTTCCTGATATACTGTAGAAAGAACGTCATCTCTCCTGTCGCATCTCTCCTGCTGATCATTGTGTGTGCCATTTCCCACTTCCTGTCTTTATTTGAACATTCTTATAATCTCCTCTGCAAATGCCATGATATCTGTAACATGAGCTACTTTTAATTTACTTTAAAAGTCTGATTTTGCTTAGATTTGTTTGAAAAAGACTTTTGAAATGATGGTAATGCTATGTCTGGGATGCTACCATTCCCTATCAAAATGAGATTACTATGGAAATAAATGCAATGTGTAAACACAAAATAGCATCACCTAGCTGGACTACTTGCTTCAGCTTTGAGCCTGACCTCTGTCAGTCTTTCTCTCGCAAAGTGAGATTCCAAGATATCAAAGGGTCTTTTAGATATAAATTTATCAAGCAGTCAACTTCTGATGTAGCAAACAACAACAACAAACAAACAAAACAAAAAATTAAAGTGTGGTGGGAAGGTAATGACATTGTCACCATGTGATTTTAATGTCAATCAAGTCTTGCCACCTATAGTTCTGTGCTCTTCAGTGGTTGTGGCAGAGCAGGTTAGAAGTCTGCAGTGATGGATGACCATAGATGGATTTTTTCTTTGGGTGGCCAGCTCACAAAAAATTGACATGGAGACTTATTAATTATGAAAACTTGGCTTTAGCTTAGGTTTGTTTCTAATTGGCTCTTGTAACTTAAATTAACCCATTTCTATTAATCTATATAATGCCACATGGTTCGGGGCTTTTACCTCTCCTCCTGCATGTCCTAATTGCTCTCCATCTCCTCTGGCATCTCTCTTGCCCCTCGATTCATCTTCTCTTTTTCTCTCTCTGCTCAGAAGTCCCACCTAACCTATTCCTGCCTAGCTATTTGCCATTCAGTTCTTTATTACACCAATCAGAAGGCACCTTGGCAAAGACACATCTTCACAGTGTACAAAAAAGACAATTCCACAGCACATGGCATAGGTTGCATTCACTGTCAGGAGCTGGGCCAATCCAAATGAAGGAATCCCCTTTGCCTGTGTTAGAAATAGGACAAGAGTATGTTTCAGTGTCAGCCAGGCCGCCAAGAGGTAATAAGGTGGTTTGAAAGAGAAACGTTCTCCACTGGCTCAGGTGTTTGCATGTTTTGTCCCCAACAGGTGGGTGCTGTTAGAGGGAGGTTGTGGCACCTTTAGGAGTTGGACACTTGCTGGAGGAAGTACATCATTGTGGGTTGGGCTTTGAGGTGCTATAGGCTTGCCCCACTTCCTGCTCACTCCTGTTTTCTGTGTGCAAATGAAAATGTGATCATTCAGACTCCTGTTGCTACCACCATCTTCAACCTGAGAGTTCCCATGCCTTCCTGCTACACTAGATTCTACTTCTCCTGTCTTGAAAGAGAAAATAAAACCCCATTTCTCTCTAAGTTTCTTTTGATTGTGGTATTTATTTTATCTCCACAGCAAAAAAGTAACTAATACTGATGGGATCGCTTGGGTGGTCCTGAGAAATATTCTCTTTGGTAATTTCCCTACAAGAAAGTCCTTATTTAGCCCTGTTTTCCTTTCTTAGAGGTTGTCCTGGAAAACAACAGAAAGGTGGCAGGTGTCTGTACTGTTGATGTCAAAACCAAGTTGGAGTGGTCCCAGACCTACCTTTCTTTTTGGACAAGGTCTTATGTTTCCAGGCTGATGTCAAGCTCAAAGCCAAGGATGATGCTGGTGTTTTGGTCTCTACCCCTCAACTCCACCTACTGAGTGGTGCATTACAGGCCTAGACCAACATACCCGGTTTATGTGACCCTGGTGAGCAAACAGAGGACCTCATACTGACTAAGCAAGCACTCTACCTACTAATAACATCCCAGGTGTTAATTAAATAGCAAACCTTCTTTTCCTCTAAGGATCTGTTAGATAAGTTGCCTGTGCCTTGCATCTGAACACTTTCAAAATCAAATCTCTTGTTGATGCATACTGAAGACATGGGCATTCCCTGTGTTTAATCTGTTGATCCTACAATTCTTTTGTTAATTGACACTAATCTCTGCTAATATTTGAGTTCCAAAAATGCAGTCAAAGTAGCCTTGTATGGGTTGGATTATTTGAATGAGGGAGATGTGAATAGAACAAGTGTGCTATATAATCAGTGCAAAAAATAAAATAAAATTGTTACAGGCAGTAGATATTTAAAGGATTTAAGAGCTGGGTGTAATGGCACACACCTCAGTCACAAGACTCAGGAGGTGGAGGCAAGAAGACCAAGAGTTAAAGGTCATTCTTGACTGCGTATCAAGCCCAGGTTCTGTATCTAAAACAAAAACAAACAAACAAAAGAACTCTTGAAGCTGGGTAGGAGAAGTGGGTGTAGGGTGATGGGAGAAGTTGGAAGGGAGGAAAAGGGAAGGTGGATTCCATCAAAGCACATTGCACATTGTATGCATGTGTGAAATCATGAAACAAGAAAGAAAATTATAAGAAAAAGCTTAAGGGATTTAATATCGTAGCTGGAACACTGGAGACAGCTCTGGAGCTATGCCTGTGTGGAGAGTGAGCAGGAACATCAATCAGCCATATCTTTAGAAGAGGGGCAGTGGGAACTGTGGCTCCTGGGAAATCTTTCTTACCACTGTGGGCTCGGGAAGACAGACTGTGAAGCTAGCACAGCTTCTCTACCCACATCATGGCCTCCTGTCATCGTGACTTTCAGTTCATACTTTCTTACAATTCTTACTGATTTCCTCTTATTGGAAGGGATTGGTGGTAAGGGTTGACAAGAAGTATCAGTGGTGTTAAACTGGCAAATCAGGATCTGACACGGATCTGCTTATTCTACTCGAAATGAAAAGGGTGAAGTTGGGATCTTCCATTCATTCATTTGTATGGGGAACCATCATCAACCACACCCTAGTCCCTGGAATTACTGACTTGCTCCATTCAGACACATTCCCTGAATGGATTAGGAGACGGAATTCTGGGAAATAATTATGAAACTATTAAAGTCAGGACTTGATAATAAGTTTACTGTCTTTATGGAGAAAAATGCCCCCTCTCCCACGCCCACCAACACACACCTCTTTGTGAGTACACTCTAACACACGCTGTCATTCTGCCGTCTGAGAGCTGGCTTGATCAGAAAAATTCTTGTCATCCAAGCACGAGAACCCAAGATTGGTGACACTCACAATGATGGTGGTGATAATAATTTGGGTGATGGTGATGGCATTGATGCTGCTGATGGTAGGGATAGTGATGATGATAGTGATAATAATGGTGGTGTTGCTAATGATGGCGGTGATAATTGTGATAATGGTGATGGTTCATAATGATGGTGAAGTTGGGGCAATCAATTGTGATTTGATGCTGCTGATGGTAGTGATCGTGATGATGATGATTTTGGTGGTGCTAATAGTGATGGTGATAGTGCTGAGGCTCACAATGATGATGATAATGCCATCCCACTTCTTACTGGTAAGTAAAATCTTCAGTAAATTTTGCTTCCTTGGAGAATAAATTTATGTGATTCTTTTTATATGATGGCCATGTTTCAGAATGCTTACATAAAAAGGTGCCATTTCTGTGTGATCTCAAGTAGGAAGATGTTTGAGAGAAGACAGAAAGAGGAGACAAAGCAACATGAATTCTCCCACCTTTATTTCTTCTTTCCTTGAGGTTATTTTCTTGTGACATTGGTCTCTTTAGACTCATCACCAAGATGGTAACCAGAGCGTGGAGATGAGAGACGGTGTCCATGTGTAGGTGGTAGGATTTGAACATGCCTAACATTTGTTGTTTCTTCCTTTGCAGAGTCTATCTCCTTACTGAGGCAGCCATGCGACAGGCTGACCTAGTTGTCGGTTAAGAGTCTGTGTCATGATACTTGAGTCTGTGTCAGCTTGCTCCAGCAGTCACATTCCTCTGACTTCAGAAAGAAAGGCAATAACAGATGTCTGTATATGCCAGGGACTCAGTTTGAACGTTTTACAATTTCACATTAATGACCCCTCCAATAAATCATGTATTTATTTTACGATTAAGTCAAAATGGGGAAGATGAGCAGAACCTATTATTCCTGTCTATAGATGGAGGTTGTGCCTTAAGAGTGTCCAATTCTCCAACATTTTTACTTTAGTTGAACCATGACACAAAGACTTGAAGAATAAATGTATCATTGGTGCTGAATTAGAAGGCCTGGAGTAGGGGCACATATGTGTACTGTGTCCCTTGCAGACCTGTACCCAAGCCTGTGGTGTTTATTCTGCTTAGGTGTGATGGGTGGAATGAGACAGGATGTCAGGGGAGAACTGGGGAAACTTCCTCTCATTTCTTCCATCTCCTTTATAGCGCTGGGAGGAATCTTCCACTCGGAGCTGGGAACTAATATCATGCTTGGATGATATGAGAAGCCAGAGTGAGGGTATGAGACGGAGGCATTTCAGCCTCAGAACAATAAGTCCATTGATTGAGTTAAATGAGTTTGACTCAGGCAGGGAGACACACTCCCTATGTGTGTGGCTTCCCCCGGCAAACAGAAGCACGTGCCATAGCTAAGCTAGACAGAGGTAAACCAGATGTCTCAAACTCCCCCATCTGTGTATTTTAAATGTCTCAGAATTATCTGTGAATATTGACAGATTGAAATTCGTAGATCTCTGCAACTCGCAGAGACTGTGGGATATTTCCAAATTCCCAGAGTTAATTTATAACTGGAGATAAAATTTTGAGCACTTATTGTGTGTGGTTGGAAAGCTGGTTAGTGAATCCATATGTGTTCCTGGGGGGCACTTGCTGAGAATTACAAATGCTTCTGGTAATGCCTCTTTCCACATTCACAGTAGCACTAAATGTGGGCATCCGGGACAGAGAGCTGCCTCACATCTGTCTGACCACATTCCCTCAAATATGATGGGCTTCAGCTTGATTGTGTAACTATGGATTGAATTTAAATCAGTATTTTGCCTAAGAGAGAAATGAGGAGGAAAACACATGGACATTATTGAAGCAAGTCTCAGACTGTGAATCTAGGTGTCACAGAGAATTCAGGCAGAGACTTGCAAATGAAAACATGTAACAGAGAGTAGAAACACAGCTACTGGTACTTGCCTAACACAACTGATGCCCTGGGTCCCTGCCACCCTGCACTGTAAATGGGGCTTCAAGAAATAGCAAAATAATAAGAAAGAGAGGCATATGAACTACACTGTTTTAAAAGTTTTCATTTATTCTATGTGCATGCATGCGTGTGTGTGTGTGTGTGTGTGTTTGTATGTGAGATGAATAGGTATTTGAGCCACAGGTGCATGTAGAGGTTAGAAAATAACCATGTGGAGTCTGTTCTGTCTTTCAACATTTATGTACATTCTGGGAATTAAACCCAGATCCCCAGGTTTGTGCTACAGGCCCCTTTACTCACTGAGACATTTTGCTGGGCCCTTGATGGTGCTTTTAACAAAAGGGCAGTTGCTTCTCCTTCATTGATGCAGCAATACTGTAGATTCTCCTCTATCTTTCCCACTCTACCCATCTATTGCCCTATTTCCCAGTAGGGATGGAGTATTTGCTTCTTCCTATGCTGAGACCGGAATATATTCAGAGAATATAGGAAGTCCACAGACACACCAGGAAATTGATTCCTCTCACCCAGTGAGGCTATGCTCTGAATTTTCTTACTTCATGCTTTCAATTCAATAAATATGAATCCTAATGCTGATATTAACAAGAAGCAAAAGACATGCTTTTCTGCACATTGTAGTCTTGCATTCAGTAACCCATTTTAACATCACAAACACAGGGAGATGCAGTTGTTCTTAGTATTATCCCCAACATAGTGCAGAAGCAGAGGGGTATGCTAAAGGAGTCCCCAGGCATCTAACCAATGGGCAGAATCAATCAGACCAAATCCAGTGCCTATGCATTATATGGAAAACAGAGAGACCTTAGCTTCAGATGTGGACATCTGACTGTTGATTGCCCTGGAACCTCTACCCTGTGCTGTGAAGAACCAGTAAGGGAAACTAAGATGGTGCCTGGTGCCGACAAAGGCATCCTAAACTGTTGTTACAGCTTTAAATCTTCTGTCTTCCAGCTGTCAAATGAACTTGTTCCCATGGACTCACTGGCTCGGGTGGGGGGACAGATTTCTTTTTCCTTTCAAACCATATCCCATCATTTCATCATGCAGCCCCTCCCCTTTCTCACTTCTCTAACCCGCACTGTTATTTACGTTTCTTTGTTACCTGTCCTGTCTGACTACTGCGGAAGTGAGGGTGAGGCTTCTCACCTGTCTTTGCTCAGACTCTATGCTCTGCCTTTGACACAGAGCAAGTGCGCAGTTGTCTTCTTAAACAGTTGAGGAATGAGAGTCTCCAAACTGAATAGCTGCATCCTCACTAAATCTACCGGGCCTGCCTACACGACATCAGCGGTCATGTGTCAGGTGAACTTCCAATGTTCCCTTACGGGAAGGAGGGTTGGAAGAGTCACTGGACCCTTACCTGAGACTTCAGCTCTCTTCCCATCCATTTTCATGTAGGTCTGTAAAAACTGCAAATAGCTTTGGATTCTAGAGTATGAAGACTGGGAATTAACTGGGGGCTCTATCTATATGGCTACTAGAAACCATATCCATGCTGGGAAAAGACTTTGCAGTGTAGGTTCCTTGGAGAAGCCCATGCTCTGTCCATTCCTCATTACCCGTGCTCTATAAGTAAGCTCTTTAATTCATTGGTTCCCTGTGGTGAACTTTAGTTGAATCATACTTTGAGCTGTGGTTGGGTCCCTAGGAGGAAGGATAAATGGTGCTTATGTCTCCTGTGGGAAGGAATTCTCACAGCACCAGTAGTGTCGTCCATTCAGGGACAATAATCTCTCAAAGCTGAAAGCAAGTGAGAGTTTCAATGCCACCCTGGCACCCCTTGTAATCAATCCTCCAAGTATCACCCAGTGACATCCAGTTTCCTGTACAGCGACTCCATCACCAGCTGCCAATCATGCTGTTGGCATTTGGGGACTGTTGGTTAAAATACTACCCACATCCCAGTCTGAAGCACAGTATCTTCCTGTTAGATCCTGTGTGATTGTGGTCAATATAAGCAAAACCTTGTGTAAGCTTGGACCAGGATGAGATTTCTGAGTACCCAGTTCATGATTTAACTTTCCTGGAGATATTATATTATATCCTAGAGATATTATAAAGTTATGTCCATCTATGTAAAAAAAACTTGAAGAGGGGATGTTTTTATGGAACTGACTGAAGATGTGGTCCATGAGTTAACCTAGTTGGACAATGAGAGGGAGATGAGCTCCCCCCTCATATGGGGAGGACTCATGGGGATGACTTCTAGGGATCAGAAATGAGAAAGTTCACATTTGTTTCAGTAGTCTTTAAAATGTAACTAAAAGGATAGGTCTGAGAAAATCCCCCAACATGCCTCTCACCCCTTCTCATCACCTTACCAAACTCCCTAGAGCATCTCCAGCCAGCAAGGTCAGAGGGGTCTTTGAGTATTTTCTCAAGACTGGGAAGTCAGGCGTCAATACCTGGAGGAGGCGAGGTCAAGGTCAGGTCTGTGCCTTGTCAGACCACTATTGTCTTCCTTGGAAAGCCCTTTCATTTGTGCTGGAAGGTCACATGATCCCAGAACAAGTTAAAAGTGACAGCTGTGTCCTTTCCCGGAGTCTAGCCATACTGCAGTGTCCTTTATCTCAACCCAATAGTTTCCCATGTCTGGAAACTTAAAGAACTCATTATTTAGCTCAAGCCTGCATTTTATCTCATTTATGGATGAGCATTGAGAAAAAAAAAAGTTGAAGAAAAATAAAATCCCTTATTTTGCTAATGAGAGACATCTGTTTATTCCTCCTTTTTAAAATGTGCATTTGCTTAATAGGCAAGTTTTAAAGAAATGCCAATCAAGGCTGCCATGACTTGGGGGATTTATCAGAATTGGAGCTGTTTTCTATAATTAAAGATGCATTGGGTGAAGTCACTGTTGCTCACTTGGAGCTGGGGGAAGGGGTAGGTTTGAGAGAAATGGCCTTGGAATGGCATGCTCCCTCAAGATGTTCACAACCTACCTCCAAAACCTGGGATGCCATCATTCTGCATGGGGGATGTTCCTAATCCTAGGACCTTGGGAAAAGGAGATACCCTGAGTGCTAGGGTGGGACAATAGTAATAAATTCAGTATGACAGCGGGACAAAGGGTGAGCCAAAGGAGCCCTGAAAGGTGAATTGGAGGTAGAGCCACATCTCTAGAGCCTGGAAGAGGCAAGGAAGTAAATTCTTCCTTAGGTTCCTAGAAAGAACCATCTCTGCCTTCACCATGCCCTTGGGACTTCTGACCTTCGGAACCCTGTAAGGTTACAAGTACATGTTTGGGTTAAGCTACCTTAACATTTAACCCTTAACCTTTGTGGAGACCTGTCACCAAAACAATAGCAAATGAATGCACTCTGTATTTCTCCCTGAATGCCAGAGGAAGGGCAAAATAAACAGTAAGATTGGCAGATGAACCAACAGGCAAGTCACTGACAGCATTTAAGGAACATTTATGGTTGCTCATCTACGAAGGGCAGGAAGCAGAGACGGGATGGGAAGTGAAGGCTTCTTTTGCCCCAGCAGCAAGCTTCTCCTGCCTCCATGCCTTTCCACCATGATGACTATGCACCTATAGACTGTGAGCAGATATTGTTCTCATTGATGAGCAAACTGACTACTGATAAAGCTAATGCTGGTGTTCTCCATCAGTGTCGTCCAGCTCTATCATCTCCAGGCGAAGCTAGTGTCATCAACCATGCTACCTGAGGAATGCATGTCTCTAGTGTATGAATGAAGTCAAGAAGTCCTCCCGGGTCAGACCCATCTCAGTTGGCTGCTGTCTTGAATCCCCTATTACCCAGCAGCAGTTCCTGAGACTTCTCTTTCCACAGTGGCTGGGGCTCTGTCACCTTAGAGTGAAGATGTGGATTCATTACTGAGTCTAAGTGTGATCACCGTCCAGCTGTCCAAGAGCTTCAGTTTGACTAGTATGGCTGAAATTTGCCTTGCATGGAATTTCTTGTTTCCTTATGAAAATATTTTAAGCTGGGCGGTGGTGGCGCACGCCTTTAATCCCAGCACTCAGGAGGCAGAGGCAGGTGGATCTCTGTGAGTTCGAGACCAGCCTGGTCTACAGAGCTAGTTCCAGGCCAGGCTCCAAAGCCACAGAGAAACCCTGTCTCGAAAAACCAAAATAAATAAATAAATAAATTGATTAATTAAAAAAATAAAATAAAATATTTTAATGAGTTATTTTATTATGATATTAATTGTACAAAGTAATTTGTTTCATTACATTTTATACATGTACGTAGTTTGACAGAGTCTCTTGACTAGCATCACGTATTCTCACCCTTCCTCTCTCCTCATGCTCCCCCTACATTTTGGATTCCATATATAAGAAAAAAACACATACATTTGTCTTTCAGAATCTAGCTTGTTTTGCATACTGTGATAATTTCCATATTTTTCTGCAAATCGTATGCTTTTGTGTTTCTTCTTGACCCAAGTAATACTTTCCTGCAGATAGACACCATATTTTCTTTAACCATTTTTTTTCTGTCAACAAGAATGATTACACATTTTAACAGAATAAATAGTGCCATGGCTAGATCACCAGATGCTGGGGAGTAGGATCAGGAATGGGATGCTTCAACCCAAAACCTCACAGGAGAGAAATTAATGTGTGGGAACTAAGGGAACTTGCTGAGGCTGGGTAGATCCAGGAGGGTGAGCAAACCAAACACTTTCCTTACCACCTCATGGTACAAATGAAGGGCAATAAATGAGAGATTTTTGTCAAAACCACTCTTTGAGCTTTAAGATGGAAATAAGCCCCTTTCAGGCAGACCGTTGTTCTCTACTTCAAAATCAGAGTAGGAAGAGCAGGAAAAGAGCCATCCCAAGATGCTCCCCAGAGTCCACTGTGAGCATGAAATCTCTGGAAATTGTGGTCCTTTTTCTCTGAAACGTAACTGCCTCTGATTCCCTCTCATAGCAGAAATTCCTAGGATAAATAATTGACCTTTTTTTCAGTAAGAATTCTAATTGGTCTTAATAATAAAAACCCGGAGTCGGATATTAGGGGTGAAAACTGAAAGATCAGAGAAACAGAGCAGCGAGTCACTGGAGTTCTTACCTCTACGAAACCCACAAACCAAATGGAATGGGGTATCCTGTCTCTACAAGTACACAGACTGAATGCTGTCTCTATGAGACCTCCGACTGAATCTTTAGCTCCTGTCTCCTCGAGGTCACTTTATATTCCTCTCTCAACCCAGTCCTATCAATTCCAGGCTCCACCTCCCTAGTGCTGGGATTAAAGGTCTGAGCCACCACCACTTGCCTCTGTTTCTCTTTTAGACTGATTCAATCTCATGTAGCCCAGGGAGGCCTTGAACTCAGAGACATCTGCCTGCCTCTGTCTCCTGAGTGCTGGGATTAAAGGTGTGCGCCACCACTGCCTGGCCTCTATGGCTAACTAGTGTGGTAAGCTCTGCACGCTGATCTTCAGGCAAGCTTTATTTGTTACAGCACAAACAAAATATTACTATACTTTTTCTTCCTGCATAAGGTTTAGGGACACCCCCTCCCCTCTTTCTTAGAATGTATTTTTGCTTTATTCAAATAAATGCTTCAATTAATTGAAACCGTCGTGGTGTATACCTTACCCTATGCCTGGTTTTGTGTTGGCTGTAAGGGGGTAGCCAAACTTAGGTTCAGCCCATCTGTGCTGTCCAGTGGAAGAGACAGCCGCACACACCCTCAAACTTGCAAACTCCACACTATTTGGGATGATCCCCACCTCAACTAGGATGTGTTTCCCTGAAGTCATCTTGTATTTATAGTCATTTATCTTTGGAGGATCGATTGGGTAAGACTGGATGCCTAATAAATTAGCCAGCCTGGAGGTGACAGGTTGCTCAAGCCACGGCAGCTTGTCAACCACCAGGGCCACTACCATTGGCTTTCCCTTGGCGATTTCTCATGGCTTATAATTAATTACAGCTAGTAAATCCACAGCATCACAGCAGAGATAATAAATAATAGAAGCCTTTTTTCTGGATTATTTATTTATATTAATATGAATGCCTCTTCTTTTCCCTTCCCAAGAGCTCCTGGAGTGAGTCTTTGTATACAAAATTCTAATTAACATTCTTGGGTCTCTCACACTTTTATTTTCTCTTATATCAGGAAAGAAATATTTTATTTCCCGATTATTGGCTACTATTGTAACATAAAATAGAACATTGAACGGTGACCTTGGCATGGGCGAACCATTAATTAGCCTTGGGATGAATGCCAGAAAACCTTCAGGTACATTCAAAGAAACAATTGCATTCATTTGATAAGCATAGTAGTGAGGAACACTGGTCCCTGCTGTTGAGCCCTGTAGCTGAGAAATGCCAACTCTAGAGAATGGCTTCCTGCTAAGACAGAAATTCTGCTAACAATTAAATAAGAGCCACACTCTAGTTGGCTTTTCACTGTTGTGATAAAACACTGTCTAAGACCAATTTGGAAAGGAGTGGGTTTCTTTAGGTTATAGCTCAGTACATCACTGAGGGAAGTCAGGGCAGAAACTCAAGGCAGGAGCCTAGAGGCAGGAATGGATGCAGAGGCCATGGAGGAGGAGAGTTGCTTACTGGCTTGCTCCCCATGACTTGCTCAGCCTGCTTTCTTATATATCCCAGGACCAGCTACCCAGAAATGGCACCACCCACAGTGGGCTGGAACATTTCCCATTAATCACCCATTAAGACAATGTCGCACAGATGTACACACAGGTCAATCTGACCCGGAAAAGGTGTCGCTTGAGGTTTCCTATTCCCAAGTGACTTATAGCTGTGTTTGTGTCACGCTAACAGCTGAAGCTAAATATGACAAGCCCAGCCCTAAGGATGTTACATTTTATGCTACTGAGGGACACTGGATTTGGTCCTTGGAGATGGGATGCAGGCAGCTGCATGGGCCAGACCTGGGGACGGTTTACAGGATGTCATGCTCAAGTCTATCATTTACTGAAGCCTGCTTGCCAGACTCTACCTGATCATAGGAAGGATCTAGAAAAGTGCTTGGCTTCACAGCCATAGGAAATGAGTTTTCCATGTTCTCTTCACATCCTTGAAAGCCACACACTGACTGCTTACCACACTTAGCAATATAAAGACTTGGGACTTGGGGCCACCACACACTTACTGGGTGAGGCATTATCGTGAATGCTGGTTGCAGAATAAGAGGGAAGTTGGCAGTTTCACGAACTGACTTTGTGGGGCAGGTGTTGAAAGTAACACTGATGGTTGTCACTTCCCAGCAGGGAACCAACTCACAGAGGTTCTTCAGGTCATTTCTTTGTAAAGTGCCTTGGTCACATGGAGCTGTTAAGATGTCCTGACAAAACAAAATACTGCTCCCAGTGAGCAGGCTGGGCCACCCTAACCCTATGGTAATGTAAATTTGGAGGAGGCGATAAGCAGTTCTTTCTGTAATTATAGTCCAAGGCTATTGAGTTTCTAGGAGACTCAGCTGGGCTGGGTGGGTGGGGCTGGCAAAGGCCAACACTCACAGCTACAAACTCTACAAACTGGAGAATTAGGCGCTAAGTTAGAGTTTTATGTTCTGGGTTCTGACTGTCAAGCAGCCTAGCCCTTGACAGCTACTGAAATAGTTGGCTCTGAGCAGCTGCTGCCTTTGGCAGCTGGCAGAGGCAGCCAGTGCTTCAGCCCTGTAGCCTTGGGTGTTAGGACTCCTCCAAAGCATGGCAGCTCACAGGAACTCTTTCAGTACACTGGGCCTTCAGCCTCTTGCCTACCACTGCCCACATCCTACAGTCTGGGCTTAAACTTCTATTTCCCTGGTCCTGTATTGTCTCTATTGCATTCACGCCCTGCTACTTCTGCCCTTGGCTGGTCTCTGCAGCCTCTCAGCTGTCCCCTAATCACAAAGCTCAAGGCCACTGTCCCTTAGTTTTGCACACTCTACTTATATTAGAAGTTATAGACAAGGAGCTGGAGAGATGGCTCAGCTTCTAGTATACTTGCTACTCAAACAAAGGCTGGAGTCCAGAACCCAAAAGCCCTTGTAATTCCCCATTGGGGACACAGGGACAGGGGAATCTCCAGAGCATACTAGTTATCAAGATGAGATAAGTTGGCAAGCTCTAGGTTCAGTGAGACACAGTCCTGTTAGATGAAGTAGAGAATGAGCAATGGAGGAAGAGACTAGATGTCATAGACAGCAACCCCTGGCTTCCATTCACACACACACACACACACACACACAATCACATCTGTACTCCCCACATATGTGAAAACATACATATATACAAACACAACTTAAATGGGCCCCAAATAAATCATAGGTGGTAAGAAAAGACTACTTAAGACCCATCTTTGTGTGGCCTAATGTTGTACCACCAGATACAGGGCATCACAGGAGGGTGTGTCTTGGCTGACTTGAAAAGTAAACCAAATATCTTGATCATATATCTTGGAGGGTGTGGGGCAAGGGTGTGATATGCAAATAAAGTATTATACTTGGACCAACCTCAATGCAGCTTCCAGTTCCACCAACCACTGGCTTTCACACCCTTCTCATACTCAGAACAATCTCAGGATTGTTCCTCCTGTTGAGTTCACTGTGGACCCTGATGAGTAGAAGTAGCTGCGGGACCACTTACAGACCACCTAGCTTTATGTTTCCCTTTTCTGGCCAGTGAAGAGTATCCAGAGTGGTCATGAGTAGATGGAGATCTTCTGGAGCAGAAATCCTGCTTTCAGTTGCTGTGGGCTGACACCTGGAGGGGAGCATCCCCCAGAGTGGGGAAGATTTTAAACTACTCTAATACTTTGGATGCAATGCAGATGCTTGCTGGGGGATGTTGAGCTGGTGGATACCCAGATCTGGTGAGGAACCTGACAGCTGCCACTCAAGTAGCTGAGCAAAATGTTCACAAAGGTTCAATTATTCAAGGAGGAAAACCATCAAGAAGCTACACATCCAAAGTTAACATTAACGACAGTGCTTAGCAGAGTGTTCTTACACTCTTTAGCTGAGCATTACAGCTTTTAAAATGCCTCCTAGGAGGTTTAGATCCCTCTCACCTGACTCAGGATCATTGATCCATCAGGGATGTTCAACCTTGTGACACTGAGATGTGGCATTGTCGTCTACCAATTTGTCAGGGTGCCTTCATAATTGTTCTGGGATGCAGAAGGTCAGTTGGCCATAGGTTGAATGGCTGGAAGGTTTCAAAAACAGGACTATATCTCTCATAGTGGAGTAGGCGGGGAAGTCCTAAATTAGTGAGCCTGAAGATCTGATAGCTTGTAAAGGTTCTCTTTTTGGTTCATCAATACCTATCCTTGGGTTAGGCATGTAACTCGGTGGAGTAGATCATTTATTTCTGAATGTGCAGGGTGCTTGGTATAATTGCATTTACCATGTTTGTGCCCTCAGATGGCAGATGGAGTAGGGAACAAGAAGACTTTCTACTTGCTTTCTCCTAGGCACACCCCAGCTTTTGTTTGATTACCTACAATTGTAAAAGAAAACCACATCACATCCTTCACCTCAGCTGAGACCCATGTCTAGGAATTTCCAAGTGTTTAGAGTGCTCTAGAACCCCTGGAGGGATGGACACTCCAGGCAGGAAGCTTCATGCCTGCCCATCAGATCTCAGGATTGTTCTTCCTGTTATGTTCACGGTGGACCCTGATTGCTCATGAGATTGTACTCTGGGGTAGAGAAAGATTGTTATTATTAAAGATCCTTGAGGAGCTGGAGAGATGGCTCAATACTTAGCAGCACCAGCTGCTCTAATAGGAGACCCAGGCTTAATTCCCAGCCCCCACACAGAAGCTCATAACCTTCTGTAATTCCAGTTCCAGGAGACCTATCTCAGGCCCTCTTCTGACCTTTACAAGTACTGCATGCGTATGATATACATACATAAAGACAGGCAACACGCACACACACACATACACACAATTTTTAAAAGATACTTGAAATAAGCCAGCCTGCAAGCCTGCAGACACACTGCCTTTGAAACCCACACAGCAACCCACATCTACAAGTACAGAGTGTGAGGGCTTGGGTGTCACTCAGCAGCAGAGCAGGGCCTAGCATACATAAAGTCCCGGACTTAATTTCTAGCCCCAGATTTTTTTTTTTTTAAAAACTTAGTGCATGAGAAACATTCCGTAAACTCTTAGTTCAGTCATCTTTGCAGTAGCTAAGCAGTTACTTTCCTTTGGTGTAATCCACTACCATGACCAAAAACAGCTTAAGGAAGTATTTATTTCGGCTTGCCATCCATAATGGCAGAGAAGGTTTGCTGGCAGGAGCAGGAGGCTGGTTGGTCCCATTTCATTCACACACAGGAAGCAGAGAGGAAGAACAGGAAGTAGGGCAAGACTTTAAACCCTCAAGGTCTATCCCCAGTAATGTACTTCCTCCAGCAAGGCACCACCTCCTAAAGGTTCTGTAAACGCCTCAAATAGCGCCCCCTTCTGGTAAATGAGTGTTAAAACACCTAGGCCTGTGAGGGGCATTTCTCATTCAAACTACCACACATGGAATCTAACCTGGGCATCAGATAGCTCAACCTAACTCATTTATGTCTCCCTGGTCCCACCCACGTTGGTATGGCATGGTAGTGAGGGAATCTTGCTGTGGAATAAGCTCAGGTTACCCAGCCCCCAGCTCCTCCTGTTTCATGAATCTTTGAGTTGTGTCCCTATTTCTCTTCACTGTTTCTCTTTCCTTGTGTGTTCAAGCCTTAAAAGTAAATCTGCTCATCGCTCCTTTTTAGATTATTTGGGGGACTAGTGCAAACCACTAAAAGTCTGAATAATTGGTTTCAGAAACTTAAACTCAGTGGGACTAAAACAACCCTAAATTGAGCTGACTTACATGAACACGTTGCACTAGATTTTGTTAGCAGTTCCAACGCGGGTGTTGCATCTGGGTTCTCTCCTTTACTGCGTCGTTTTAAATAATAAAAACATGAAATGCCAACGGTGCCTGATTCTGATGACAAAGCTACTTTTATTTCCTTTTTTGGATGCAATGAATTTTCTGAGAGGGTGAAAACAGTCTAAGAAAGACTCAGAACCAGTGACCCTCTTACTCCACGATGCAAGGCTGTCAGGAGCCTTCTTTGAAAAATTAACTTTGTCTAAATCAAGATACCTTTGCAGCTCTGGTCCCTGTTGTCCAATGGAGTGGGGGCAAAGGTCAGAGCTTGTTTTAGATGTACATATTCCCTTTTGAATTTTCATCAATTATGCAAGATTCTGTGCTGAACTAATGATAATTACTGCCTGGGTCTTACCATGCAAACATCTTGTGAAGATTAATGACCCAGGTAAAAATTTGCATTTTCTGCTCAGAATCAACTCAGCAGGGAGGTAAAAAGGGGGATGCTGGACATTTCGTACACAGTATAATCTTCCTTCATGTTCCAAATGATGCTCATGTCTGAAATTCCTATTGCCTTATCTGTGTCTCCTGCTAACTCACATGTATTACTCTCTTTCTCTTAGATGCCATTCACTTTATGTAAAAGGTTCCCTTCCTTGCATATAATAGATTTATTATATAATTTGAAAACTTAAGGCTAAATAAATTCTATATAAACAACAATATTCATTTTATCGACAAAGTATCAAGGGTGATAGGGTAATCCATAATTCTTTCCTTGCTGCATTTGAAGAAAAATAACCTTTTTAGTTGTCTTTTATAAAACATTTTGGAAAGGAGACAAAAAGAGAAGTCAGAGCCAGGGAAATTGATGACTAGATAGTTTGTTCTTATGAATTATAATGTAGTCTTTTTTAAAAAAAATTGATGTTTGCATGCATGTATGCATGTCTGTACACCACATGAGTGCAGTGCTCACATGGGCCAGAAAAGAGCATCAGTTCATCTGGAACAGGAGTTACAGGTGGTTGTGAGCTGTGATGTGGGTGCTCGGAATCCAACCTGGGTTCTCTGGAATGTTCTTAACTGCTGAGCCAGCTCTCCAGTGCCAAGGTAGTCTTTGTTTTAGTTTGCATGTAATATCTGACTCCCCAAATCACACATTATTCACCCATGAACTCCACTTGTTGCCCTCACTAGGTTTTTCTGAGAACTACTGATTTCTTGCTTTACTTGATATCAAAAGCTTTGTGTTCATTTTACAGTGATTGCACCTTTGAAAGCCATATACCAGATGACTAAATAGAACTGAGAAAATCCCATACAGACCATTTTCCACGATCAGAATGACAAGCGTATGTGGTGTGTGTGTGTGTGTGTGTGTGTGTGTGTGTGTGTGTGTGGAGTGTGATGTATATGATGCCATCCTTTCCTTAGATGTGAACCCTCTGGCCACTTGTAACTAGGGTGTTGAATATATGGGTATCTGTGAGCATCCTCATGCAGAGACCAGAGTCTGCTATCAACAAGGCATTTGTGTGCTTCCTGTGGACTTTAAAGGAAATGTCAGGATGAGTAGCTGTAGGTCCAGTCACTTTTCAGTTTATAGAGAGATGATACTAAAGTTACATGGGATTTTTTCAGTTGTTATACACATGACCATGTACTCAACATGTACGAACACTCCCTACGCAGTGTCTTTCTGTACACTACAATTCCAGAATCATTTCCATATCTCAGTTTGGGTAGTCAGCTCATACCAAGTTGCAAGCTGCTATATTTTGACACTAAAGTCTCCATACAATAAACTCACAGCCCCATTCTCAGAACTACAATTCTGCCTGCTGGGTGTGCACCCTGTAATGTGGACTTCAACCTGCTTCTGATTTCTCCTTGACTGGAAGCTCTGTTTCTGGAGAATGTCTATTTTGTTACTCAAAGGGGTTTTCAAACATGTTTTGAAATGCCATTGACATACAGTCAATTCACCTTAGACAGAGAACTCTTCCAGGCACATTGGCCTGTGGCTTTAAGGAATGGGGGAGGGTAGGCATAAAACCTATAACCAACAGGTGTCTATTTTATCCCATAGCCAGCCTGAGTAGCTTTGTTTCTCATAATATTTGGTTTGTGTCACCCTAAGACTTGAGCCTTGTTTATTTCTTCCACATTGTCCCCAAGGAATAAACACTTATTCTGTCTTAGTGACCATGCCACTCCCCACACTGTTCTTTACTTGTGGTTTTCCTGCCAAGATTTTACATCCCAGAGCATCCAGCCAGATACATCTATCCTTGCACATCAGAGTCGCTGACCCCATCGGACTGGAGTGGAAGGAGTCATTGGATTGGTGTGGTCATAAATTCTATGGTAAAAAGCAATGCAAAGTAAAATGAAATAGAGCAATGAGCAGCATCTACCCAGCTCCCTGCCTCTCTGAGATGTCGGGAGCGTGTGGGCTATTTCACTCATCTATGTACTGTGTTCTTTGGAAACTGTTAGTTGCTTTTGACACGGCTTCCCTCCATGAAGCTTTACAAAAGCCTTTTTTATTTGATCTTCTTCCTCGGGCATCCTTTCTGCTGTGAACAAACAGGTTTCTGTCTTCTCAGCATGTTCTCTTGGCGGGTCCTGTGCCGCTGAATTCTTTCTGTGTATGGCTATTGCACTGGAAAAACACGGTGCCCTTTTCAGGGCAGTGGGCAGCTTATTGTCCTGCTCTCTGTGCCCCTGGCATGCCGCTGTGCTGTAGTAAAGTCCCATTCAATGCTTGGTTCATGAATATGTGTACTCACCTCAGTTAATGTAAGAGAATAATCTTCAGGGAACACAGGGGACTGTCCTTCACTCACAGAATGTGAGTATGTACTGACTTGAAGGGTCTGGTATAGCTTCTAAGAAACTTTATAGAATATCTCCTAAACAGGAACAGTATAACTTGACAGTATGTGGCTGGCTAATGGCATACATATGTGTTCTACTAGCTCATAATTTTTTAAAGATTTTTTTGGTTTATGTACTCTCCTCTGTGTGTGTGCATGTGTGCGTATGTGCGTGTGTGCGTGTGTGTGTGTGTGTGTGTGTGAGAGAGAGAGAGAGAGAGAGAGAGAGAGAGAGAGAGAGAGAGAGAGAGAGAGAGAGAGGTGCAGTACCCATATAGGCCAAAAGAGGGCATCATATCCCCTGAAATTGGAGTTACAGGCTATTGTGGGTGGAATCAAACTTGGGTCTTCTTGAAGAGTAGTAATTACTCCTAACTGTTGAGCCATCTCTATAGCCTCTATTTAAAAATTCTTATCTGTGTCTCCTGGGGAACTTTCCTAGCCTTCTTCATCATCTAAATGGATCTTAGCCACCCATCCTTAGGACATCTGGTATCAAGCATGTTGGGTGGAGTCTGCCCCATATCAAAGGCTGAGAAACCCTGTAGGCACCTGCTCCCTGCCCCCATTTCCTTGTCACAGTTTGCTTTTTGGTGACTTCTTGCTCCCTGTTCTCTTGCTGAAATCCAGTGTGTGCTGTGGCCTCATTTCAGCCTCTTGTGACTTCCAAAGCCAACACAGTCACTTGCCACCTCACTGACAGACAGGTGAGGGTCCTAGACTAGGTGTGGGTATTCAACAGTCCGGTGCTGACACTCTCCTTCCTTCTGAACTCTACATAGTTCCTTCCAGAAATAACAGGTGCCCTAGGAACTTGGTTATTTCAACTCCTGCTTTCGATTAACCAGAGAGCAACTCTTTCGTGTGACTGATTGTTCTAGGGAAAATTAGATCCAGGAAGTCCAAGGGTTGATTGCTGTTTTAAAACCTGCTAACATGGGGCATGGTGAAATGGAAAGTTCCTTTTCAAATTATTTATACCTAGTGAAATTTCACTGACTTATTTTACTTCATATAATTTCATCACCTTCAGAAAGCTCTCTGATGTCGTTCAGTAGACGCCATGCACAGCCACCAAATTCACCCTTGCAAACATACATAACTGGTCATATTTCCTTTTATTGGAACGTAAGTACTATTAATAAGCAATTCTGTTACTATTTTAATTATTCTCTAGTAGAATGTTAATTCGTTTACACTCAATATTTGCTTGAAATATTTGAAATTATCCTTTACAGGAACATCACATTTTTGTATTACCTCCTTAAAAAATCCCAGTTTCTAAAACTGACATTTATTAAGTATCGTAAGCATGATTTTATATCCCTGTCTGTATTATGCATGAGCTTCATGTTTGATTTATTTTTCTTTCAGATTAGGGGTGACAGATGACAGCTCTAAGGGGGTGCTGTTTAAATTACCTTTCCTTGCAGTTCTCTCAGTGCTGCTTGGCATCTTTGAGAATTAAGGGGGGGGGAGGAAGAAAAACCAAAGGGAATGTTTGTGCAGAGGGTGTACCTGCACTTCACAGGACGGGAGGCAGGGGAAGGTGTTGGGAAGGAAAGGAAGGACACAAAATTCCGGGCAACTGCTGGGAGCTATTGGAATTTCAAGACTTCCATAGCCGTGTGGAATATTCAGAAGGGAAACAATGATTTCTACTTCTGACTAAGGAAACAGAGAGGTCAAGCCACCATTTCATAACATATGGGATGGGTTTTATTTTATCACCCTGGATGCATTTTACTGGGAATTTAGATCCTCTGTGTACATCAGGGTACATGGGGGTCTACTTTAGACTCCAGAATTGCCTAGAGTTTGCAGGGCAAAGAAGGAGAGACATGAAATGGGGAAGGTGTGTGTGTGTGTGTGTGTGTGTTTATGTTTGCAAATGCTTGTGTGTGTGGTTATCTGCACACGAGGGTGTGTGTGTGCATATGTGTGGGTGTATGGATACATTTACATGAACATACACATGTGCGCCAGTGTGAGTGTGTATGTATTTATAGAAATGGATGCATGTTTGTGTCTGCATTGGGGTATCTTGATGCACCCATTTCTACCTGTGCAACTACAGGCAAGGTTTTGGAATGTGTCAGTAATGATCCCGATCTCCAGGAGCTCACAGGAAAGCAGTCAAGCCATATGAGTGAAGAGATAAAAATTAATGATGGTTAGTGGTAATAATGGTGGTTCCAATATCCAGAAGTTAAGATGACTTCGAATATTAAAGTCTTAAATTAGCAAAAGAGAATATTGTTATGAAGGTTAAATCTGATTTTTTCCCAAAAGCTCATCTGGCTCACCTATAACTCTCAGCAAATATTTGTAAAGTAAATGAAAAATATGCATGGATGCATAGGTACATGTATCTTGTGGAAAATAGTTGCCGTGTGTGTTACAGTAAGATCACTGGATTTTTTTAAGTTGAAGCCCTTGAACATACACGTCCTTATATAGGTTCTAAATATACTAAATGAGCACTGAACTGTAAATCATGTTCTGTAAAAATTTTAGTATCTATTACAATAACCATCCTTTAAAAATGAGTGCATAGTCATTTTTGAATATTTTTGGGAGGTAAAATTATTGAGATTTTTTTCTCTAAACTTTTCTAAGGATACTCAGTCACATTCCAGGCAACTTACTGGTACCAGAAAAGTAAATTAATTACATTAAAATAAACACTGGTGAATGCATTCATCACTAATTGATTAGTGATATGGTTTGAACGTGGATGACCTCACAGATCTGCATGTTTGAAGACTTGGAAGGATTTGTAATATTTGGTACTTGTGGCTCAAAAAAGAATTGCCAAGACAAGCCAAGTCTCTGCTCTCTAACGCGCCTCAGTGGGAAAAGTCATGCCTCATTTTCCTGCCTCTGTGGCCACTAGCTGTTTGCACTCCCATGTTAACCATGATGGACTGAAGCTATGTGCTGAAATAAATCTTGCCTCCATTAAGTTACTTCTTTCAGATATTTTGTTAGAATGAGGAGAAACTGAAGTAACTCAAACACTATGAGAGTAGCTGACATAGGGCATTTTCAGATTGTGTTGGATGGTATCTGGAAAACTGTAACCTTGACATAATTCTCATTTCAGAATGGAATTGAAATGTAATAGGATGTAGGGGATGGATGGAATGGGACAGGAAAGGCTGGGATGGCATGAGATGTGGGATGAGATGGATAGGATGGCATGGGATGTGGGATGAGATAGATGGGATGGCATGGGATGTGTGGGATGGCATGGGATGGAATAGTGTGGAATGAGATGGGATGAGATAAGATGGGTGGGATGGCATGGGATGGGATATGATGGGATGAGGATGGAATAGAATGTAATAGATGATGGAATAGGATGTGGTGAGATGAGACAGGATGAATTGGCTATGTGATGGGATATAGACTGAGATGGGGGTTGGCATTGGTTGGGATGGGATGGAAGGTAGGATGAGATGAAATGGATGGGTCCAATGGGATGGGATGGATTACACAGAATAGCATGAGGTAAGACGAAAGGGATGAGGTGGGATGGAATGAGGAAAGGGATGGGATGGAAGAAGGGATGAGATGGGATGGGATTGGTAGGGATTAGGGATGGAATGGGATGGGATGAAGGAAGGGATGGGGTGAGATGGGGTGGGTTACACAGAATAGCATGAGGTAAAATGAAAGGGATAAGGTGGGATGGGATGAGGAATGGGATAGGATGGAGGAAGGGATGAGATGGGATGGGAAGGGCAGGGATTAGGTATGGGATAGGATGGGAAGGGCAGGGATTAGGTATGGGATGGGATGGGATGTAGAAAGGGATGGGATGGGATGGGCAGGGATTAGCGATGGGATGGGGTGGAGAAAGGGATGGGGTGAGATGGGATGGATTACACAGAATAGCATGAGGTAAAATGAAAGAGATGAAGTGGGATGGGATAAGGAATGGGATGGGATGGAGGAAGGGATGAGATGGGATGGGATTGGTGGGGATCAGGTATGGGTTGGGATGGGATGGGATGAAGGAAGGGATGGGGTGGGATGGGTGGGTATTAGGGATGGGATGGAGGAAGGGATGTGGTGAGATTGGATGGATTACATGGATTAGCATGGGATAAACTGAAAGGGCTGAGGTGGGATGGAATGAGGAATGGGATGGGATGGAGGAAGGGATGAGATGGGATGGCCTGGGTGAGGATTAGGGATGGAATGTTGTGGGATGGGTGAGGTGCTTTCTAGATTCCTGTCCTCTAGAAACCATATTGCTGCATCTTGGGTGCACATACCAGGTGCTGAGAAACGTTAGCACTTTGGATGTCTCGTTGACATTATGCATTGCTGGATTCTACATAAAAACACGAGGCGTTGCTGGAAAAGAGAATTGATACCAAGAAAGCGTGAAGACAACATCCATCGAGAACTAAAAGCAGTTGTGGATTTTCGGTTTCCAGCGCAATGCTGAGTGCCCTCACAGGCAAGCAGTTTACATAACAAGATGTCTATCAACTGCCATGTAGTTCAAGCCAAAGGAACACGGCCTCTCTTTGCTAATTTGTTATGTAGTGTTGGCAGATCCCGTCATTATGCAAACAAAAATTCCCACATCACACTGCTAATTCAAAGGAAAAAAAGCCCAGCTCATTTGCCAATAGTATTGATCTGCAATCCATTCTTTTTTTCCTTGGGGATGAAACTAGAAGCCTGTCAGATTAAGGCAGTTGCTGGTAAGGCCTAGAAACATGAGCTCCATTCATTAAAATATGATAATGTTAAACTTACTTTAAAAAATTCAAATCTGGGTTAAGCCTTTGTGTTTCACTCTTTGTCAAATGACTGTTACAGTCTGAATATATTCAGCAACAAACAAGACCCTAGAGATTCAGGAGTGGATGAGGGCCTACAACCTGCCCAGGGCTTCTTTGGTCCATTACACTGAGCTGGGGAAACACTCGTGCACTGCTCAACAGGTCTGATTGTGTAATAAAGAGCAAAGGCCTGGGAAATTATCACTCTTTGGTTCTGACTCCTTAGGCCAATTTAGCTCTCTTCCACACATTCTGTGGAAATAATCAGAATTCCTAATTGCTCACTATACATGCTTTATGGATATACATACTGGTATATGCTCATATGCATATATATGCATGTTTTGTAAGTATATGAATATGTATGTGCACATGAATACAAACACATATAGTGTGTCTAGGCTATTCTGAGTACTTCCAGGGGTCACCTCCCACTTCCTCAGCACAATGATATTTATTTCTCTACTCCTCTTTCCCTCTTTTCTTGCTATGGCTCCTGTGTTTTCAATTTTTCTTTTTGTCTCTTGGCTCCATTTCATCTCATTCCAAGCCACCAAGTTAATTCTTCTCCACGTAGTAGTCAGATTTTGGAGTTGCCTAATTGCTATCTAATTAAATAAGAGATTATGCAAACATGGAGACTCACTAGGAAAAGAATGCGAGAGGCCATTTGTGTGAACACCGAGTGGAAAGCCTCTGTACTGGCTAGAGCACATTCAAGCACAACCTTCCCTAATTGCCTTCTCATTGAGCTGGACTCTTCTTTGGAGCAGAGTTCCAGGGCTTAGCAGAAATGGCTGCAGGGTCACTGATTGCTCATGGGTGTTTGTTGACTTGGAGAGACCTAAGCATCACCATTGTCAGAGCAGATCCACTCCCATTTTGTATTTTTTGCTACATTTTTTGCGCTACTTTAAGACAAAAAAACCAAAAACTGACTGATGAAACGTTCTTGTTTTTCAAGACTCTGAGGATTACAAGTGCCCCCCCCCCAGAATTGTGAAATCTGCTGTTTACATAGTTGAGAAGGCACAGGAGGCTACTCTCAATATATCTACTGCTTCCATGGATGGCTTTAGGATCTGTATAAACACGTGTACAAAAACAATAGGTATAATATGTATATGTGACTAACATCTCACTGAGTGACTTAATGGGGAGAAAGCATATGCAGTGCTTTCTCTCTCACTTGGGTTCCCTCAGACTATACTGTGGCTTGGTAAGTCAGTATAAACCCATCACTCAGCAGCTTCCCTACCTCATGTGCAAAGGAAAATTACTCAAGTACCAGAGAGACAGAGATCTACACCAGTCCTCTTCTGTCACTGTTTCCTCTGAGATTGAAGCCTTCCACGTTGAGGGTCAGCTTTTTAAAACATGTTAAAGTGAAGCTACAGCATATTCCAGAGAGGTGAAACATTCCATCCTGCATGGAAACTTGTTAAGTTCAGGAAGTAAACAATTCAAATAGCATCAGGAAGTTCCTGAAATGAATAAGATTTATTAGGCACCTACCTCCTTCAGACTTTTATTAACAGGAAGGACAGTGAGGGATGCTCTCAGACCAGCTGAGCTACTTGGAAGAGGCCTAGCAACCTGAGACACAGGAAGAAAATAGAGACCAGCTCATCCATCTAAGAGGCTCAGACCAACGGAGTTAGCTACACAACAATCTTCAAACTTAGAGTCACCTCCATGTTGGCGGAGACTGCTCATTTGTTTCCCAGCTGCCTGGCTATGAGTAATTACACGGAAACTGTATTAATTACAACACAGATTGGCCTATTAGCTCAGGCTTCTTATTAACTAACTCTTACATCTTAAATTAACCCATTTCTATTAATCTGTGTAACACCACAAGGTTGTGGTCTACTGGTAAAGTTCCAGGACGTCTGTCTCCTTCTGCAGCTACATGGAATCTCCCTGACTCTGCTTACTCTCTCTATATATCTCTGCTCAGATTTCCTGCCTAGCTATATTATACCCTGACATAGGCCCAAGGCAGATTATTTATTAGCCAATGGAAATAAAGCATATTCACAGCATACAGAGGTAAATTGCACATCACCTACAGGCCGTGCAGTGAGCTCTAGGTTTCCAGATTTTGTGAGATGTCACCTGTGCTGGGCTGGGTTTTGAGTCATTTCTGCTCTTTTAGGTAACCCCTCATCCATAGCCCTGTAAGGAACCCCACTAAAACTCATCATTTTCCCTAGTTGGATTTTGGTGGTACCATACTTTGGACTATCATCGGTTCCCTATCTATAGTGAGTAGATGTTTGTTCATGTCTTGTTTCTCAGGAAGACTGTCACATGACAAGGACAACATAGCCTTAGAAGGAGGGTGACATCTGACTTCCAGCCTCAGGATCTACAACTGTGCCGGCAACTGCCCAGCAGACAGGCCCCAGTTAAGACCTGCTTTTGTTTGTCCAAGGTAAAATCTCTCCAGCATCCTGTAGCGTATATTTTTCCTTCTAGTCATATGAAGAATTCTCATTTCTGATGTACAGCACAAGGTAACAAAAATCTGGCTTCTTCCTCTTAGCCCTGGGCCTGTTTCAATTGTGAGAATTCAGATAAGAGAGAGAGATGACACTCCTTGCAAAGGTCCCCACCTTCATGTGCCTCTTGTCTCTCATTTGTTAGCTATTGATTTACCAAGGGAAAGAATAAAATTTCCCATAGATAACTTATAATCAAGCCTGCCCTCTGGAGAAGAAATAAGCTTCTTCCTTCCATGGAGTTGGATGGTATCCTCATGTACCCCAAGAACTGTCTCTCAACTCTTCTTCCTTGGTGTGAGCCTGCTTCTCTGCTCCTGTACTTCTCAAGGCTATTCTACTTGGACTCTTTCCTGAAGCCATTGTGCTTCCATATTGCAGGTAGAATCCTCTATTAGCCTGTCCTGGGCTGGCTCCATCTCATCAGCTCATATTGGACCCTGAGAACAAACTGATGACATCTTCACTGTCTAGTGAACAGCTCACTTCAATACAACCACATCTCTCCTGGAGTCTGCCAAAGAGGGCAGCTTCAAACACAGTCCTTCAGGGTTAAGTTCTTCCAAAAAGAGAGTAGAGGCGTGTTCTTGCTTCTCACAATGTCTAAGTCTGATTGGTTCTCCTAAAATCCCCTTTGTTAGCCTTTATTAAAGGAACACTTCATAGTGCCTACCTACAAGGAATAGCCAATCTTAGGTCCCAGTTACCATTTTATGAAAAGAGAACCCTTTTCCCTCAGAACTCCACATAGGCAACAGTGAGCAGAGGCAGCCCCCTTTTCAAGTTCTGGAATGTCCAGGAAGGACGGTCTGTGACTCCAGGATTTGGTGCACTTTCCTGGTAGACTTCACAGTCGCGTGCTCTCTGCCAGCAGGACTCCACTCTGCTAGTGTCAATAAACCAGCTGTTGTCAATATGTAAACAAATGCACGCAGCTCTTCTACAGTAAAACCCTATCACGGAAACAGTCTGTGGCCTGGATTGTTGGCCCAGAGGTCACCACTGGTCAGTCTTTTTATCTGGCAGCTCTCCTCACAGTGACAATGAGCATGGATAATTTGACTCTTGGGGCCAACCCAACTACGGTCGATGCCATTTTAACTTCCTATTGCTTGGGTATGTCCCAAGAAGAACATTCTAGATATTCACAAATCTGTGTGACTTACTCCATCCCATCATACTCACATGTGGCCCATTCCTAGACAGATATTTACTGGTTTGCGCTACCCCCCTCCCGCCCCGAGGCTGTGCATATGGAATGGCCCTGGGTGGTACACCGCAAGATAATTTCCTTTGAATCTAAATTCTGGGACTCACTCCAAACCTTAACGTATTGTAATATTCACTCTTTTTAAATTTTTCTCGTCCTTTATTAGCTCTTTGTGGGTTTTTATACCATGAGTTTTGATCGCACGCGCATCTGCCACTCCCCCAGCTCCTCCCAGGTCCTACTCCCACTTCTCTATCAACCTAATTTTGTGTCCTCTTTTATTATTTTGCAGACAGAAATCCCAGCCTAGAGAGAGGAGGTGGGCGTGAAGTCCTTCCCCATCAGAGTGCTGTTAGAGACTGACAGCTGCTGTGGGAGGGACCATCGTTTTAGGAGTGACCAACCCCTGGTAGGTCAGTCACACTCAGGTGGAAGTCTCACATCCAAGAAGATATATGCAACACAAACTGTATTTGGTGGTTTATTATTAAGTTTTAAAAATGCAATATAGGAGCCAGGTGGTGGTAGTGCACGCCTTTAATCCCACCTCTCGGAGGCAAAGGCAGGTGAGTGCGAGGTCAGCCTGGTCTACAAGAGCTAGTTCCAGGACAGGCTCCAAAGCTACAGAGAAACCCTGTCTCAAAAAAAAAAAAAAAAAAGCAACATAGGTCAATTTGTTCTATTATGTAAGATAGTCAAATGCAAAATACTTTGATTGAATTTGCTTTGATAATCAGACCTTATTTTGAGGCAGGTCAGGTCATGTTTTTGTAAGGACACCATATGAAATGTTTGTGGGTGGTGGATCATTCAATAAATTCCAGTCATAAGTATTCCTTACACCCTCTCCCCGCGAGCCATGCTGATGTGAAACGTGTGTTTATATAGTCATTCCCCATCCTCAGACGTCCACACCAGTTGCAGAGGCTGAGGTTGCTTTTAATTTTGATGGGTAAGAGTTGTTTAAATTACTTAATACTATCTTATTGTGGCGTTAATTACACAGTGCTAATTGTGTCATGTGCAATAGCTCATTAATTTTTTTAAACCCACAATCTTATAAAACCATGCACGTTTTTGTAAGCTCCTAATTTTCAGACATGGAATAACACCACTCTTGAAAGTTGAATGTAAGATCTCGTAAGTCACAGATAAAGAGAAAAATTCAGCATTCTCTGACTCTGGAGCCAGATTTGTCACCAAGGATGAGGACATCCAGAACAGTCTCTGTGTAGGGTTAGGGTTGAGGGGAGGAGCCATGTTTGCACAGATGGTGCAGTGAGAACTGGGCCCCAGTGTAGGCTGAGGAAAATCATTGATCCTCTTAGAAGGTGCGTAGCCAGGGGTCACTAAATAACTTCAAGAAACCATGCTCTTTTGTGGGTGTAGCATGCCCTGAATATTCTTGTGCCAGACCTGCTTATCTTGAGACGCTATTACACATGGCGGCCACAAATGTGAAAAAGTGATGTGATCTGCTAGGATGGCTAAAACAGGTAAAAGTGACAGTCATCTGGGACTGCGCCCACCTGGCATGATGGAACACACACGTTTAATGCTAGAACTCAGACATGGAGGCAGGAGGATCAGAAGTTTAAGGTTATGCTTGGCCGCAAAAGTTTGAGGTCAGTCTAGGATACACTAGAACCCCTCCCAACATTCATCATACTGGAATGTTGTCTGACTTGATCTTCGACTGATCTCCAGCAGGCAACCACAGCTGCTGTGGGTCACTCAGAGAGGTCACCAGCTCCCCACTAGCCATAAAGGAGACAAGTCACTGAGATCACCAGCTCCCCACTAGCCACGAAGGAGTCAAGTCACTGAGGTCCCCAGCTCCCCATTAGCCATGAAGGAGACAAGTCACTCACAAAGGTTCCCAGTTCCCCACTAGCCATGAAGGAGACAAGTCACTCACAGAGGTCTCCAGCTCCCCATTAGCCATGAAGGAGACAAGTCACTAAGGTCACCAACTCTCCACTAGCCGTGAAGGAGACAAATCACTCACAGAGATCCCCAGCTCCCCACTAGCCACGAAGGAGACAACAAAGGTTGAAGCTTGGAAACAGGGAAGGCTTCTTCTTCCTGACCTTGCAGCTCAGGACAAGAATGTCAAAATTCTAGGGCACCTTAGGTGACAGTGGCTCAATCCTCATGGCCCTTGAGATTAGAAATGTCTAAAGACCACCTGCTCATGGACACAGTGCCTAGAGATCTAGGCAACCACAAAGCCCCTTGACTCCAGCCCTAAGCACATGCTTACAGGGAGTCTTATAATCCCCGGCCTTTAGAAACCAATGCGCATTGCAAACCCAACTGAGAGTACCAGAGCTGCAGGTAAGTCAGTACTGGGAATGACAAAAGGTGCTACATGGGACTTACTTATTCTAATATGATTTTCATTGCTAACCAAAAGCAACCTGAGGGAGAAAGGAGTAATCTGTCTTACATTGCCAGCCACAGTCCATCACTGAGGGAAGCAGGGCAAGAGTTCAACAGGAGCTTGAAGCAGACGCCATGAAGGAATGCTGCTTCCTGGCTGGATCATAGGCTCATACCAAGCTAACTCTACAGCTCAGCAGCATTGCCTGCCTAGAGTATGGCGAAGCCGACGGTGGGTTGAACCCTACTGTACCAATTAATAATCAAAACAACCCCCACCATGGACATCCCCATAGGCCAGTATAACTTAGGCAAGAGGACTCTAAGCTATGTCAAGTTGACAGTCACAACTAACTAGGACACGAATGTTGTAACATTGTGATAAAAAATACCAGACAGGAGCAATTAAAGGAAGAAAGGATTTACTCCAGCTCACAGCCTCAGAACTGTCAGTCGGTCACAGCAGGGAGGTGGTCACAGCAGGGAGGTGGTCACAGCAGGGAGGTGGTCACAGCAGGGAGGTGGTCACGGCAGGGCAGAGCAGTGCACAACATGATGGTTATAAGGTAGACAGAAAGAATGCCGGGACAAGATACAGCGCCAAAGACACAGGCTATTGACCCACTTAGTTTAATCACACCCCACCTCTTCCTTTTCCACCTCCTGGCAAGGACCTTATAACTGGGATGACTCCATTGATTAAGTCAGAGCTCAGTATCCAGTTAGCTGCCAACACCCACCAACTTGTAACCATGCCCCAAAATGTAAGGCTCTGGGGATATTTCATACTTAAGCCGTAACAGGGTATTTGAGGATGTGGCTGCTGACATCAAGTTTGCTGTTGCATATATAATAAGGACTCCTTTCCTAGGTCTGAATAGTCAAACGAACTAGTCTATACCATCCAAATATAAAAAAAAGGAAACGTATTTAAAAAGCTTTAGTGTTATTTATCTTTAGGTGTTGCCACTCAAAGCATTTTCTGCCTCACAGTAACTGAAAAAAAAATTTTCTATCTACTTTCTGCTTTCTAAAAGTGAACACTGCCTTCTTTTTCAAATGTTTTCTACAGGAAACTTCTAATATCCTCTTAGGGCTAAATGGACGGTGTCCTTTGAGTCAGTAGGAAAGGTAAATGAAGAAGTGCAGTGCCCCCTGGTGGCTAGCACTGACTCCCCCATCCCTTTGACTATACTGGGAGAAAATGGCTTGAGATCATTTCTCTTTTATTCTTTAGCTACAAGAAAGATCCAGAAGACCCCACAGCCCAACGAGTCCAAACAACATCCCACGCATGCACACACTCCCACCCCACCCCCACAGCTCCCACACCCAACACCCACCCACATACAGCCTTGCCACAAAAATAAGTAAAGCTAATACCTGGAGTTTCCACTGTCTTTTCCTAGACCAAAACTGATGTTATCAAAACATTATTGCCTGACACCTTTGCCTTCACAAGTCTAGAGTTTAAAATTAATATTACTCTACTGGATTAAGCAATATAAATTCAAATTGCAAATTTCCATACACCCAGTACACATCATAGTTTTCCCCTGAATGCCATTCATTTTCATTTAATATCTTAACTCTTTGATCTTATTAAAATCTCCCTGGCTATGGTCTGCCACTGGAGAGGAGTGAATGAAGTCAGGATTATCAAAACCAGTAATTAGAGGCAAATTCATTTTTATGTGTTTGGCAAGCCTTGCTATTTCAGGGTATTAAATACCGTGTCACACTTGAAATCGATACTAATGATAAAGGATGGGTTACTTTGCGAAAGCGGAACAAAAGGAGCCGGTAGGCCTGCTTCCAAAGTCAGAACGAATGTGTGAACGATTCCATACTGACCAATTACAGATGAAGTCTGTTAAATGTGTCAGCCCTGCTGGAGGCAGACGATTCATTGTGCTGAGTAATGAAAAATATAATGAAATAGATTAAGATGCTTTTTGATGAAATAATAGTACCATTAAGACTGGCAACTCGAAGTCTAAATGCATGTTGCCCTCCTTCATACTTGCTTCCTTTGATATGCAGGCAGTAAGTACCATATTGTTGGCCTCCCCCAACCCCAAAGCAAGGAGCCAGGAAGAAAGATAAAGCATATTTAGTTAAGTGGATACCTCCAAATAGAGAGAAAGAGTTGGGGAAGTCTGGAGAGGGCATTGAGTGTGTTCTAGTTTGTTTTCTGTAGCTGTAGTAAGACACTGATGAGAAAGAGCTGTTTCATCTTATGAGTTACAAGTAGGACAGAAACTCAAGGAAGAGACTGAAGCAGAGACCATAGAATACTCGTCACTAGATGCTTGCAGGCTCACCTTCAGCCCAGGCCCAGCAGCCTAGGGATGGCACTGCCTATGCTGGTCTGGGCCCTCCTATACCAATTAGCAATCAAGAAAACGCACATAGTCATGCCCGCAAGCCAAAACTAACAGAGATTCCTTCACCCTAGGTGTGTCAAACTGACAACTAATATTAGCCAGCACACAGTATTTTTACCTGCATTTAAAACTGTCTTTCTGACATGACTATTTGGGGTTAGGCTGGGGCTTCTGAGAATGAAAGCCAAGAGGGGATCAGACACCCAAAATCTGTACCAGAATGAAACACTTCTGTGGAGCCTGGGAACATAGGTAAAGTGTTCAAATCAATAAGCAAGTCCAATAGTCTATGAAATAAAGTAGATGCGAATGTTTGATAGATGTGTCTCAGACAGCCTTGAAGCATAGCGCACTACGAAAGGTCAGAGAGAGGAGTTAGGTGAAAGTTTCCATTAAATAAGGCCTGTTCTCTCAGGGCAGCTTGCTTTAACACCTCTATAGGGCCCGAAGGTAGCTACAAATAGCTCCCGGGATGCATGGTCTCAACATAAGCCCAATGAGGGCCTTCTGAGGGTGCATCTCATGTTAAACACACACGCACACATGCGCGCGCGCACACACACACACTCCTCTTCACACCTCCTGGGCATTCCTTCATGAGAGAAAATTTAAAAGAAAGGTTTAGGCTGAGGGGCTGTAGTACTTGTGGGCAAGTTCAGTCTCAGAACTGAAAGTGGAGTCATCTTCTCCTGTAACCCCTAATGATCTGGGTGTTCAACTAGCGGCCTGACCATGACCTTCAGGTAGGGTTTGCCCATTCACGGTGACACTGGGGCAATAGGAGCCACCTGGGAGATTCACCTGGATGCTCACACACTCCTTGCTTTTGATATAACTGAGCAGTGGCAGCCTCACACTTATCCAAGGAGTCCTCTTCATTCCTGCCGGTCCCTGATGAACTCAGTGGGGGACACGAAAGGAGACACCAGAGCATCTTTTAGAGCAGTGGTTCTCAACCTGCCTAATGCTGAGACCATTGAACACAGTTCCTCCTGTTGTGGTGATCCCCAACCATAAAATTATTTTCGTTGATACTTCATAACTGTAATTTTGCTATTGTTATGAATCTGATATGTAGATAGCTGGTTTATGACCCCTGTAAAAGGGTTGCTCAAGCCCCGCAAAGGGATTGTAATCCACAGGTTGAGACCATTGCTTCAGATCTTAGGTAGGAACCATTTATCACCCACTACTCCATCATGAGACTATTTGTGCTACTTCAACTTGGTGGATAATTTCTGAGACTTCTTATTGACTCTTATCACAATAAAAAGTCTTACCAAGTGGGCCATGGGCTCCATATAGAAAATGATCTCAGGGTCCATTATATCAGTTCCACTTAGGAGATTGGGAAAGGACCACTGGGTGATCCCTGAGATATAGTAATCTGATCCTGAGTCAAAACTCAACTAAAGATTCACTCCTTACCAACCACATAGGTAGCCATTTCTTCCACGCTCCCAGTGCAGCTAAGATACTCTTTCACAGAAGATCACCTATTATATGATTTCCTTGTAGGAGACATCCAGAATAAATAAAAGTGTGTGTGTGTGTAACAGAGAGAGACAGAGAAAGAGAGATAGGGAGGGGGTAAATAAATGTTTAAAAAGTCAACAAGCAGAGTGACACATTTCAGGTTAGAGGTGTTGAAGCCTGTCAGTCACAGTCCCTCAGAGTCTGAAGGGTTAGAAGTGAAGTGTCAGAAGGAGAACATGAAAGAAGCAGAGACCATCTCTTCCTTGCAGGTGTGCCTATTATTTGAATCCAACTGAGAGACAAGATTCTGGGTTTTACCCTGGAGGTGTGGAGATACAAAGCTGAAAGCTAAGAAACCCCTAAGAACTCCTGCATGGGAAACTCCATGTCTGGGACCATGAGTGCAAAGATGGACAGGTATCCACACTGGGAAGTAATTGTACCCTCAGAGACACATCCCCAACAAGCAAGTGTCAGCTTGCAGGATGTTGAGGTCCTATGGAAATTAGAACTGAGTACCCCAGAGATAGAGGAGTGCTATGGGGCCTAGCTGGAAACACCACCTTTGTGGGTGGATGTCTTGCCATAGACAATAGAGGTTTTTCTCACTGTTGACAAAAGGTAGACATTCAATCTTTTTTTCCCGGTGGTAAATTTGTCTTATGTGTTAGATGGAAAACTGGAAATCACCAGTGTTTCAATCACAGGGGACTTAGTTCAAGATACTTACTCTAGAGCCAATGGAGAACTTGAAAAACAATTCACAGAGTAATTAATTAAAAGTTCATACAGAAATAGTTGGAACTGAAATCCCCGTGATGAGATTATGACAATGGAGAAGCTGTGACTTCGAATTAAATCTCGAGGCAGCCTGGTTGCAGAAAGATCCACAAGGAAGACTCACCTGCCTGAAGGAAGACTGTGTTTGTCAGAGAACAGAAGGAAGAAAACTCTGGTTCCTGCCCCCATCTCATTCTCTGAACTCCAGTCAGTGTCTAACCTCAGGTACACCTACAACGTAACAAGTAGACAATGATAGTCCCTGTATCTTGGGGCAGAGTGAAAGAAAGGCAGGGAGTACCCCTAAGAGGAGGTAGGTTATCAACACATTTATTAAATAGGCCTGTGCCTGAGGAAGCTTATGGGAAAAGAAAATTAGGACAGCAGGCTGCTGTACACCCTCTTTCAGGAGCAGGATCTTGTGACCTCATCAAAACCGGGGTCTTCAGCAAGGTAGAGTCTTTTGACTTGAGACGTCCGGAATCCTCCTGCATTCGAGATATGTCGATAATGTCAAGAATTGCTGCCCTGGGAGGGGAAAGGCGCTTTCCTCTTTTGTTTTTAATTTACACATAATTAAAATTCATGTGAATGACAGTTTTCAAATTAGACATTACATTGTTAATCTGTTTAATATCACAAATGGTCTGGGGCAATACTGTGTGGGAATTATAAAAACTTGAAAAGTAAATAAAACATCGCTTTTAAGGCATTCCCCGTGCAGAATTGGGAAGAGAGGATTTATTAGTGTTTACTCTAGGGAACCTGGCTGGGGCCAAAATAAACTCCGACAGTAAACGTCACTGAAATTATTCAATATGTATTCTTGCCTGTAGACATTGATGTGAATCTCTTAGGGGGGAAATGTGTGTGCAAGGAATTTTCTATGCTATATATTAATATGCATGCTATATATTATATACATGGGTGCTCTGGACTGGGTAGCAAAAGTGAATACAAAATTACCTGAGAGAGGAAAGGGGGCAAAGAGTGATTGCCCCTTTCTGCCACTGCTCTGGGCAAGTCAACTCTGGTCTCCGATTTGCACGCATAACTCAGTACTATTCAGAAAAACAGCCCCAGGAGACCAGCAGCCGGCTCTGAGCTCCGCCATGAGTGTCATCCTCAGTGCTCTATCTGAGATGATTTTTCCTGAGGCTACCTTTGGCCTGAAACACATGGTTCCACCTGTCTCTGCTTCCTGGGTGTTAGGATTATAGGCTTGAGTCACACCATGCCAGGCTGCAAACGAGCAGCTTCCTACTCCATAATTCCCTTGAGTTTCCAAGTGAAAAGTAGATCCCACTCTAAAGTCCTGACAAGACAGGTATGATGGAAGGCTGGCATCAGCGATACCGAACTGGCTATTGAAGTCTGGTTCCAATCACGGGGAAAGGATGAGTTTCTGAGAGGATTGCACCAAGAGCAGATGCTAATCCACGAGTGATTTGTGTGTGGCATAGAGGCTCATAGTCAGAAGGAACAGGTGTCTCTGAGGTAGTGTGAGCCCCTCAAGCCACGTGAGTGGTCAGGCCCCTCCCCTAAGGACCTCTAACTGCCAAGTTCTACCCACTGTATACTCTCACTGCCCTAATGACTGGACCCCACCCCCATTCTCCACAGTGAAAAAACCCACACTCTGGAATGAGATCCCACCAATCTCTGTCCTGGAAAGTTCCATCCTCAAACATTCCACCCCCTTCCCAAGAAAC
The DNA here is from genome assembly GCA_004026605.1 of Ondatra zibethicus. Lineage (NCBI taxonomy): Eukaryota > Metazoa > Chordata > Mammalia > Rodentia > Cricetidae > Ondatra > Ondatra zibethicus. The sequence continues at coordinate 152,845 of PVIU01002894.1, forward strand.
TCTATTCATTAGCTCTCCACCCTGTTCAGTTTGCTTCTGTTTCTTGCTCGAGCAGAGGCAAACACTCTCTTGATTTTTTCCGCTCCCAATAAATCTCCTGTGTGAGGTTTGTTGTGCAGTGTTACTTTGCGGTATTCCCTGGCTTCCAGCTGTCAGGATGCCTTTCCTGCAATGCTTACAGGTAGAACGCGTGGGAAACAGAGGTGAATAACGGGCAGATTTCCTGTGTGATTGCTACTGACCCTGTCAAAGCAAGTCACACAGGGATGGGTCTCTGAATTCCATGGGGGTGTACCCCACAGTGAGAAGGTGGGTCTACAAAAATCACTTAACAGAAATGTAGACACTACTTAACAGAAATGTGGCCAGAAAATGGGGTACAGAGATGGCTAGCACATTCCACTAACGCTGAGATTGGTCTCTGCTCTTCAATACCACTAAGCATAGCATCCTTCTGAGGCGCTTAGCACCCAGAAACCTGGGTCCTCGACCTCTGGTATTGCTTCCCAGAAACTAGAGGCTATCTAATCTATCTATCTGTCTCTCTGTCTGTCTATCTGTCTACAACCTGTCTATCAATTATCTGTCAATCATAAATCATCTGTCATATATATATATCAACTTGTCATTTATTTATTTATCTATTCTATACCACCTATCCCCCATCTACCTGTTTATCATCTATCTATCTATCTATCTATCTATCTATCTATCTATCTATCATCTATCTATCTATCTATCTATCTATCTATCTATCTATCTATCTATCTATCATCTTTCTACCTAATCTACCACCCGTACATCTATCATCTACATATTGTCTATCTATTTTCTTCAGTGGTTTGAATAAGAATGAGTCCCATACATTTAATTGCTAGGTCCTCTTTTAGGGGAACTGTTTGGGAAGGATTAGGAGGTGTGGGCTTCTTGAAGGAGTCACTGATGATGAACTTTGAGGCATAAAAAGCCCACACCAGGTCCAGTTTCTCCCTGCTTCTTGCCTGCAGGTCAGGATATAGGCTCTTAGCTACAGCTCCAACACCATGCCTGTGTGCTGACATGCTACCTGTCAAGATGCACATGAACAATAATTCTCTGAAGCTATAATCTCAAAATAGTCTGTTTCTTCTTTAAATTGCCTTGGCCATGGTGTATTATCACAGCAATAGAAAAGTAAGATATCTATCTATCTATACCATTTCTCTATCTTCTATTTATTCTCTATCATCTTTCTCCACATAGATGTTTATCTTTCATCTATTTATCACTTGTTCATCTATTATCTGTCATTTCTCTATCTATGATCTGTCCTCCAATTTTGCTTCTGTGTCACAGAATATAAATAGAAAGCACCAAGTTCTGGATGCTCCCTTTGAATTCTCCCATCGTCCCCCACATCCTTCTCTTCCTGTGAGCCGCCTGACACCTCCTTAGTTGATAAGATTTCTGGTCCCTGAGAGGAAATTTATACAAATGTCGTTTTCCATGCAGTGACCCAGTTTGGATTTTTGGCTGAGATGGCAGGCTGACATTTTTTGGAAGGAAGTTTGTAACATTTCTAGATTGTTGAAGTTATGACTTCTGTTTATGTTTCTGTGGGTTTTCATTTTCTTTATTTCCAGGAAATACATTGACTTTAATCAATATATTCTTGCAATCTATTGAGCTGATTATAAGCACCTTTTTTACATTTAATTTCATTTATGTCAATAGATCTTACTAACCTTGTTTGATCCCTGAGGTAAATCAACTTCTGTCACACTGAATAGCATTTAACGCAATGCAGATTTTTGTTTTCTGATACAATTTATACCTTCCTGTTGTCTTCTTATAAATAAATTATTATAATATAAATAACTTGTTCCATTTGAAAATTTTCTGGTTCTGGATCTGCATTAATTACTGTTATTATTTTTTTTATTACTGAGACCACACCAGAAGCCACTTGGGGGAAGGAAGGAGTTACTGTGCTTGTCATTAGGCTTTATAGTCCATCCTGGCAGGGAAGGTATGGTGGCAGGAGTGGCTCATGGCTGTGGACTGGAGCACGGTCTGCTCGTTCACATGTCAGAAGACCAAGATGTGAAGGGACTGGGAGAGCACAGCTGACCTATGAACCTCAAGGTCAACCCCAGTGACCTACGTCACCATCCAGGTCCCACCTCCTAGGTGTTTCACAGTCTCCCCCGAACAGCTCCATTGACTGGGGCCAAATGTCCAGCATGGGAACCTATGGCGGATATTTTCCATGGAAATCAAAACGAGATTCTTTGCACTTTACTGAGCACATTTGGACTCAGCTTTCCCCCAGGAAATTTCTCGCTCACTTCTCGGACATCGTCCCTCCATCTCTTCCCATTGGCCTCATGAGGGATGGTGCCTTCTCCCTTTGGATAATGTCTTTTCTGAAGCTTTTTCACCAGCAGTTGATCTGTCTCCCCCTTCTACCAGCCTGGAGGTCTCAAAGCTCCTTCAAGAACATCCTTTTCCTCCTCTGAAACTCAGCTCTTAACGCCACCACCCTCAGGGACGGTTAGTGTGAACCATTCCTGGTCAGATTGCAACATTATTTCTTTATTATATTGCTTGGAAGCATTGTTCTCATCATGAGACATAGTTTTCCATTTGTAACTAAGACTCCTGCATTTTTTTGTGCTGCTTAAATAAATAGAAATATTCTATGTCTAAAAATTAGCCAATTTAAATATCATTGCTTGGGGCGGGGGTGGGGGGTTTGAGGCTGGAGAGATAGCTCAGCAATTAAAATCACTTTCAGGAGGCTGGGGTTTCATTCCAGCACCCATATGGTGATTTAGAACCATCTGTAATCTCATTTCCAGGGGATCTGACACCCTCTTCTGTGCTCCATGGTTACTGTACACACATGGTGCACACACCTACACTCAAGAAAAACACCCACCCATACACATCAAACCAAAAGAAGCAAAACCTCTCATTTATAAATGGAAGAAATACTAAATGAGCAATAATGTCTTTTTCTGAATGAATCTATTCTACCATTTTATTCTCTATACAATTGTGATGGTATATTCACATTATTTTCAACATGTGCTTATTTTAAAATGGGACTTAGTGGAAGTAAGATTGACACATAAAAAGTTATACGTGTTTAGTACACACCCAAAGATCTTTTCCCATTTTAGCTTATTGCTATAGTTTGCTTTCTGTTGTTGAGATAAACACCATGACCAAAAGCATCTTGGAGATGAAAAAGTTGATTTTTCCCTTACAGTTTGAAGTCCATCATCCATGGAAGTGAGGGCAGGAACTCAAGCTAGGAACTTGGAGGCAGGAGCTGAGAGAGGGAGAGAGAGAGAGAGAGAGAGAGAGAGAGAGAGAGAGAGAGAGAGAGAGAGAGAGAGAGAGAGAGAGAGACCATGGAGAACATCGTTTATTGGCTTGCTCCTCATGACTTGCTCAAACTCCTTCTTATAGCACCTTGGACCATATGTCCAGGATGGACCACTTACAGTGGGCTGAGCTCTCCCATATCATCAATCAAGAAATTGCCCCTACAGACATGCCCACAGGCCAATCTGGTGGAGATACCTTCTCTGCTAAGGTTTCTCTTTGCAGATGACTCTAACTTGTCAGGTTGACAAAGGAAACAATGTAACAAGCAGATAGATTTTTTTTTGCAACTGGCATGAGGAGAAGATCTAACTGGAGATGTTTTCAGTTACAGAAAAAATCCTCTGCTTGTTACATTGTTATTGTTTTCCACCTAGTTTTCATTGCAGATTCTATTACATATCAAACTTGCCGTCAGCTTATTTCAATAGTCATACCATCCCATTGGTCATTTTCTTTTTGTTCCCGCAGTGAAGTGCTAATTACTACAAAAAATAATAAGTTCTGATAATTGGTGGGAAGCCACTCATTTTTGTTTTCATTTTAATAATTGTCTCTGCTGCTCTGAGTTTGGCAGCAGCATTTCCCTCGGCATGGCCTTGATTCCAAGATAAGGCTATTTTAAGCTAATTTTTATTGAGCGTTATAGTCTTTGCCAAGCACATGACAGTCTCCTCGGCTGAAGCTGTTTCATGGTGTTGGGTACAAGCCAGGGCTTTGGAATGAGTCCCAGCTCTGCACCTCATCAGCAGGGAAATGTCAAACCTATAAAAATAAGAGCAATAATAGGATCAACCACATCTGTCACACCAAAGGGTGAGATGACCCGTGTTAAAGTGCAAAGCCCACTGCTTAGACGAGAGTAGGTGTGAGGAGTGAAGGATGATTTTATTATTATGCATAAAGGACTGGTGACCTTAATAGTCCCCCTCAGGAGTATTAATCAGTATTCATAAAGCGAATAGGTAGAAACTCAGTACAAAATAAATCCTATTATATATTAATATTAAAGATTGAATTTGGCTAATTACTTTTCTACTTCTCCCGATATTTCTGCTCCTTAGATTTTACTTTGTTATTATTATATGTGTATAAGTAGTGTACTTGCACATGTGTATGTGATGTGTGTGCATGCTTGTACATGTTGCAGGACATATGTGGAAGTCAGAGAACAATTTTATTTGTTGTTTTGTTTAGTTTTTCAAGACTGGGTTTTTCTGCATAGTCATGGCTTTCCTAGAAGTCACTTTGTAGACCAGGCTAGCCTTGAACTCACAGAAATATGCCTGCCTCTGCTTCCTATGTGCTGGAATTAAAAGTGTGCACCACAATGCCCGCCTCAAAGAACAATTTTGTAGTCAGCTGTCTCCTTCCATCTCTACCTGAGTCCTGGGGACTGACAGCCTGAGCCATCACACTGGCCTTCTTTTATTTATGAATCTTTTCTTGTTCACATCATAATAATTAGTTATACATGGGGGGAAATGATTAACAAAAAAGTGTTATTTTGTGGTAACAAAAGAAAAAGCTCTGTAGAGAACATTGGTCAAATTCTTGGGACTGAATTATAAAAATACTAACAGGAGGAAGTGTGGTTTATATGAAAGTCCAGGAAAATTCAGCTGTTTGCATTGTTCTGATGAGGAAAAGGAACATAGTATAATTCTCTAAGGAACACAGAAATGGTGACTATGACTTCCCCTCCATGAATATCTTTGGCTTGTCAGCAGCTAGTTCAAGAATTGCTAAAATGTTTTTAAAAATATTAGTGTTACATGTTTGCAGATATCTATTCTCAGGCACACAGATATTTAGTCTTCTTCTTATTCGCTCTGCAACTGATACTGTGAGTTTGAAATACCCCTAAGCGTTGAATAAGAGGAAAAATGTATTAATTGGAGCAAAATGTTCAGCTTATTCTCTGAGATGCAGAATATCTACAAGCTGTTTACATGACATTGTAAATCAGAGAATCATTGCCAGTATATCCATCAATATCAAAGCATAAAACAGGGTGATAGAAGAGAGAATGCTTGAGAGATAAATATTGTTAAAGTGTTATGCAAATGTCATGCATTTATGAATACATTCGGATAGCGCTGGCTGCCTGCAACACACGAATGTACAAATGAGAATGCATATTTATAATCCTGTTCTAGGAGACCACAGAACGTACAAACACAACTGATGTGAGACCAATTTGGGAAGCTTAACTCTCAAACGGCGTCCCTGATTCTGTCTCCACTATAAACAAATCCTTTTTCCCAGGTTAAGGTCTGGGTTGATTGCCAGGAGAAGCAGCCCTGTGTAAGGGTGATGGATGCAGACAGCGCTAGGCATAGTGCTAGATTCGGGCGTCACTCTTGTAGATATCCATATTCTCTGGAACTCTGGAAGACTTGGCAGGCCCTTAAAAGGCCTGTTATTTCATGGCCTTTCAGACTCAAATTTTGGTAGCTGGCATGCCACTCAGAGAGAAACAAAATGAGGATCCAAAGGGTAATTTTTAGCATAGGGTGGAGATGATAGGTTTAATCTTCAAACTTACTTTCTAGTAGCTTTAATCCCACATGTGAATAAATTCCCCACTGCAGTTTTAATATTGCCTTTGCTGTTTTATTTGTGTGTGTGTGTGTGTGTGTGTGTGTGTGTGT